>JAHPZR010001636.1:0-55000 GCA_019787425.1 Platygyra sinensis
TGCCGAACGATACGAAGGAACTTCAAACTTTAAGAGGTGGAAAAAAAGTAGAAAAAACTCTCAGAATTAATTAACGCGCTGAATATTGCCCATTTTGATTTTTTTTCTTGGAATAAGAACATGTAATAAACAATTATTGGATGAAGCTTTTGTGATATCCAGCTGAAAAATCAAGGTCGAGATAAGCCTTCGGCTGATAACTCTTACCAAGACCTTGATTATTCTCGATATCACAAAAACCGAATCTAATAGTTGTTTTATTATACATTGAACGAAAAAAAATATGGAAGTCATGTTTTTGCTTCTTCACTGCCGGAAGCAACACCTTGACATAATTACCCGTGGCCTTGAGTGTCCTTGACAAGATTATTGTATATATAATCTGCAGGCGCTGATTTCGAAAATTCACTGTACGCTTTTGATCAATCAGAAATGAGTTTAAGAGTTCAATGTATAGTAAGTAAAGTTAATTAATGGCAACAAATTTCACGACCGAAAATCAACGTAACTTACTGAAGCCTGCTCAGCACACGAAATGAATCGGGCAGACGGTATGCAAGTGACCTGTGATTTCTGTGGATACAGAGATTAAAAATAAGAGATGCTACATGTAGGACACGCCGAAAGTATGAAAAATCAATCACGTTTTACAATGACAAGACGAAACTGTAAAGAGTTTTATTAATAAGGAGCCAAACCAGGGGAAAAGGAATTATTTTGTCCTCTCTGAGTTACAAATCTGTAGAGATTTCCTAGGTTGAAATCTCCAGAAGCTAAGAACGTTTGTGTTGAATTTCATTTTACCGTACGACTTTAAAGAGTGTTCCCCCCCCCCCCCGGAAAGAATGCTTCTTCACCGCCAAGGAAGGGTTAACCCCTCGCCTTCACCCATTTATACACCACATGACGCTATTTTGCCCACTCGGGATTACCTGCTGTGTTCCTCAACAAAATATTGTTCTTTTTCCCTTCTTGACCAAGCCTGTTGGGTCAGCATGGTTAGATATTGACCTCTTTTTTCGTGTTTATGGACCTCGTCTGCGTCTCGGTCTATAACCCCCAAAAGAGGAACTTGCTAATATCCAGCCATTTTGACCTCACGCCGGGTCAATAAACCATTTTTTTTGGAAAGGATGATGCAAGTGTACCATAAGGTTAAATCATTTTTGAATATTTTTCTGTGCTTATATTAATCTACCGCGACACTCCTTTAAATGTATTTCTTTACGAAAACTAGTTTACCAGAAAGCAGTGCAACATTTAAAACAGCAAATAAACGGACAATGGCAGACTAGATTTCACGAAGCCAACTTATTAAAAGAGCAAAATGTGCGCTATTTTCAGCATACGTAAATCGAAAATAACGTTTTTTCCAAGACCTTTATCTCGAATTAAAGCTAACAAACTATAATGGAAGCTATGTCCCTGAATTACCTGCTATCTATCAATATTATGGCTCGGTAGGAGGGCGCGCTCCCATGGGAAAAAGGACGCAGGTGCTCGGCAGACATTTTAAAAAAGAACCACTTCCACCTTGCTGGTTGAGACATATAAAACAAATAGATTCCATGTTGCAGTGCGTCTATTTGGTAATAGATCACAGATGACGTCAAAATGTAGTAAGAACGTCAAAGACACACTCGGCTATCGCCTCGCGTGTCATTATTTTTTGTTCTTACCACATTTTGACGTCATCTGTGGTCTGTTACTGAACAGTCGCACGGCAACATGGAATCTATTTGTTAAATAGATAATGAGTAGCGTAGCCGAGAAAGGCATTCGTGTTAGAACGCTACATACCAAAACTCGATAGAAACAGGGTTCTTGTTTTCAATTTCTTAACTTTTGCTGCTTAATTAGGAGTGTCTTAGGGTGTTTTTTATTTTGCAAGCTATACGTTTCTTCTATTCTTCCATATGTTTGTTTCAGTGCTTTAATTAATTTTGTTTTTGTTTTATATATATTTGTTTTGCTGCGGCTCCCAATTTAAGCACATCAAAAAATTACATAGCATTTTTTATTTCCTATTTCTTCAATTTATCGTGACAGTGCTGATATCGCTTGTCATGAAAGCAACAAATCCATAATTTCCAGTATCAGCTGTTCTCGGATCGGTGATGTTATTTCCCGCCTGGTCGCGTTGCGTGACACGGGTTCGGCCAGGCTTGTGAGACCACAGTCCACCTTCATCCAAACGGTACCAATGGAAATCGAAACCTAAGGTAGAGAAAAAGAAAAATAGCAAACACCGAAAATACATATACTTTATTAGACATTTTGTTGTGTAGTATCGCTGAGTATTTTTATGAGTTGTTCCGTATTTTGGCGAGCCCGTAGGGCGAGTCAAAATACAAACAACGAGTTTTCAGTGGGGACTAGAACATCAGTTCAAGATATTTTTTACGTTCCGCATAGTTCAACACATTTTTATCAATCAGATGACTGGCTGTACTAACCTGGATCAACAAACAGTGCCACCAGGTGACGTGGTCCAACAGGGGCTCCCGGGACAGGTTCTGCGGGAACAGGAGGGGGCATCAGAACCTCCAAGCCATCATGCATCGCAGCACTTGTCACAAAGAAACCATTCAACAAGGCAAAGATTTCTCCACTCCCTCTACCAGGCTGTGCAAAGGTATTCGTGATTTGTAGATTTGCGTAGTTGTAGCAGTTGTTTTTTCGTCTAATGTTGGGGACGTTATTCCACAAGAATGGCCCAAATGGTGGGGCGAGTCGCTTACGTCGTTTACGTTTCGATGTAATGCATTCGTCCAATACGCTGCCAATTTCATTTGAGACTCTCTCGAGTAAGAGGCTTGGTAAAGTACCACTTGGCATGGTCTGGAGCAGAACCTGTTGCAGTCGCACAACCTCACTATCACTGCCCACAATGAGAAGCTCCCTTGCAGCGTCCTGTACTAAGAAGCCTTTATATCCTAGTTTTGCAGGTAAGCAACTTGAATCGATGCCAACATTTTGGATAGAGTGATAATCTGAGTCGTTGAAAGCAGATAGATGAACTCGCCACTGTGGATCAGGACGGCCAGCAAAAACAACCACTGTGATAAGTGCAGATACTGCAACGCAAAAATTCACACAGAAAATTTACATAAAGACCTCTATTGGTAGTTTCGCTACATTTTGTGTTGAAATAGTTACCTTTTTATTCATTCGATTCCTCCAGTGCATGCCAGCGATTAATTTGTTTTTCAATTAGACAGGTTGTTCGATTTTTGTTTAGTTTACCTTAAATTTCTTACATATATATAGATATATTTTTCATTGTTCAGATCAAATCATTTGTGGCTCTATTGGAAGTCTTAAGTCATATTATTTATCACATGCACCTACTACATTTAGGTTTATTCATGTACTCTCACCAAAACCGTACCCTTCCTTTAAAATTTGATTGTAAATTCACCTTACAGAAATAAATTCATTCGTATCATACAAGAAACTCCCATTTATATCGTTTGCCTCTTTGTCGAACTAACATCAAACAATTTTCCGTTTTTTACCAAGGACCTAAATTTTACAACTCCTTGATTGAGTACTGAAATCGTCAACTCGTCCTCCTCTGTCTCCTTTAAAAAAGCACTTAAGGCATTTTTCTGTAATAACTATTAACAATTTTTGAACAATTGTGTTTAAGTATTAACTTTCCTGCAGCTTTTCTTTCGTATTGTATCTCTATATTTGACACTGTAATTGTATGAAATTGTAATTGTATCCGTCGTCATGTTCTTATCTTCTTGTTTTGATTTCATCTTGTAAAACAATAACTGAGGAGACCTAATTAATATAAGCTTCATAGTTTCCGTTGGGTCTCCGCGCCATTGTAAAATCGACTCTTTCTATTTTTTATTGTTTTCATTGTATTTGTAGTGGCAAAATATGATAAATTCAAAAAATAAATTCATATTAAACTCCTCTAAAACTAAAGTTGATCATCACGGCTTACGTACTCTTACCTACTGTGGTCGGGATCATGGACGTCTGTCTTTCAGTTGTAGAGGTACCCATAGTCGTCTGGACTTTCGTTGTAGGGGTACCCATTGTTGTCTGACCTTCAGTTGTCGGGACACCCACAGCTGTCTGCCCTTCAGTTCTAGAAACACCCAGAGTCGGCTGGCCTTCAGTTGTAGGAACACCCATAGTCGTCTGGCCTTCAGTTGTAGTAACACCCATAGTACTCTGGCCTTCATCTGTAGGAACACCCATAGTAGTCAGCCCCTCAGTTGTAGGAGCACCCATAGTAGTCTGACCCTCAATTGTAGGAGCACCCATAGTAGTCTGGCTCTCAGTTGTAGCAACACCCATAGTCGTCTGACCTTCAGTAGTAGGAGCACCCAAAGTAATCTGACCCTCAGTTGTAGGGGCACCCTTAGTAGTCTGGCCCTCAGTTGTAGGAACACCCATAAACGTGTGGCTCTCAGTTGTAGGAACACCCATTGTCGTCTGACCTTCAGTTGTAGGGACACCCATAGTCGTCTGGCCCTCAGTTGTGGGAACACCCATAGTCGTCTGGCCTTCAGTTGTAGGAACACCTATAGTCGTCTGGCCTTCAGTTGTAGGAACACCTATAGTCCTCTGGCCTTCAGTTGTAAGGGCAAACATAGTGGTCTGGCCTTCAGTTGTATGAACACCCATAGTAGTCTGGCCTTCAGTTGTAGGAACAACCATAGTAGTCTGACCCTCAGTTGTAGGAGCACCCATAGTAGTCTGGCCTTCAGTTGTAGGAACAACCATAGTCGTCTGGCTTTCAGTTGTAGGAACACCCATAGTCGTCTGGCCTTCAGTTGTAAGGGCAAACATAGTGGTCTGGCCTTCAGTTGTATGAACACCCATAGTAGTCTGGCCTTCAGTTGTAGGAACAACCATAGTAGTCTGACCCTCAGTTGTAGGAGCACCCATAGTAGTCTGGCCTTCAGTTGTAGGAACAACCAAAGTCGTCTGGCTTTCAGTTGTAGGAACACCCATAGTCGTCTGGCCTTCAGTTGTAGGAACACCTATAGTCGTGGGGCCTTCAGTTGTAAGGGCAAACATAGTGGTCTGGCCTTCAGTTGTAGGAGCACCCATAGTAGTCTGGCCTTCAGTTGTAGGAACAACCATGGTAGTCTGGCCTTCAGTTGTAGGAGCACCCATAGTAGTCTCGCCCTCAGTTGTAGGAACGCCCATAGTCGTCTGGCCTTCAGTTGTAGGAACAACGATAGTAGTCTGACCCTCAGCTGTAGGAGCACCCATAGTACTCTGGCCTTCAGTTGTATGAACACCCATAGTAGTCTGGCCTTCAGTTGTAGGAACAACCATAGTAGTCTGACCCTCAGTTGTAGGAGCACCCATAGTAGTCTGGCCTTCAGTTGTAGGAACAACCATAGTCGTCTGGCTTTCAGTTGTAGGAACACCCATAGTCGTCTGGCCTTCAGTTGTAGGAACACCTATAGTCGTGGGGCGTTCAGTTGTAAGGGCAAACATAGTGGTCTGGCCTTCAGTTGTAGGAGCACCCATAGTAGTCTGGCCTTCAGTTGTAGGAACAACCATGGTAGTCTGGCCTTCAGTTGTAGGAGCACCCATAGTAGTCTCGCCCTCAGTTGTAGGAACGCCCATAGTCGTCTGGCCTTCAGTTGTAGGAACAACGATAGTAGTCTGACCCTCAGCTGTAGGAGCACCCATAGTACTCTGGCCTTCAGTTGTATGAACACCCATAGTCGTCTGACCTTCAGTTGTGGAAATACCCAAAGTAGTCCGGCCCTCAGTTGTAGGAGTACCCATAGTCGTCGGGCCTTCAGTTGTAGGAACAACCATAGTAGTCTCACTCTCAGTTGTAGGAACACCGATAGTCGTCTGACCTTCAGTTGTAGGGGCACCCATAGTAGCCTGACCCTCAGTTGTAGGAACACCCAAAGTCGTCTGGCCTTCAGTTGTAAAAACACCCATAGTCGTCTGGCTATCAGTTGTAGCAACACCCATTGTCGTATGACCTTCAGTTGTAGGGACACCCACTGTCGTCTGGCCCTCAGTTGTGGGAACACCCATAGTCGTCTGGCCTTCAGTTGTAGGAACACCTACAGTCGTCTGGCCTTCAGTTGTAGGAGCAAACATAGTGGTCTGGCCCTCAGTTGTATGAACACCCAAAGTCGTCTGGCCTTCAGTTGTACGAACACCCATATTCGTCTGGCTCTCAGTTGTAGGAACACCCATTGTCGTCTGACCTTCAGTTGTAGGGACACCCGTAGTCGTCTGGCCCTCAGTTGTGGGAACACCCATAGACGTCTGGTTCTCAGTTGTAGGAACACTCATTGTCATCTGACCTTCAGTTGTAGGGACACCCATAGTCGTCTGGCCCTCAGTTGTGGGAACACTCATAGTCGTCTGGCCCTCAGTTGTAGGAACACCTATAGTCGTCTGGCCTTCAGTTGTAAGGGCAAACATAGTGGTCTGGTCTTCAGTTGTATGAACACCCATAGTCGTCTGGCCTTCAGTTGTAGAAACAACCATAGTAGTCTGACCCTCAGTTGTAGGAGCACCCATAGTAGTCTGGCCTTCAGTTGTAGGAAAAACCATAATCGTCTGGCCTCCAGTTGTAGGGGCAAACATAGTCATCTGACCTTCAGTTGTAGTAACAACCATAGTAGTCTGACCCTCAGTTGTAGGAGCACCCATGGTTGTCTGACTTTCAGTTGTATGAACACCCATAGTCGTCTGACCTTCAGTTGTTGAAATACCCATAGTCGTCTGGCTCTCAGTTGTAGGAGTACCCATAGTAGTCTGGCTCTCAGTTGTAGGAGCACCCATAGTCGTCTGGCCTTCAGTTGTAGGAGCAAACATAGTGGTCTGGCCCTCAGTTGTATGAACACCCAAAGTCGTCTGGCCTTCAGTTGTACGAACACCCATACTCGTCTGGCTCTCAGTTGTAGGAACACCCATTGTCGTCTGACCTTCAGTTGTAGGGACACCCATAGTCGTCTGGCCCTCAGTTGTGGGAACACCCATAGACGTCTGGTTCTCAGTTGTAGGAACACTCATTGTCGTCTGACCTTCAGTTGTAGGGACACCCATAGTCGTCTGGCCCTCAGTTGTGGGAACACTCATAGTCGTCTGGCCTTCAGTTGTAGGAACACCTATAGTCGTCTGGCCTTCAGTTGTAAGGGCAAACATAGTGGTCTGGCCTTCAGTTGTATGAACACCTATAGTCGTCTGGCTTTCAGTTGTACGAACACCCATACTCGTCTGGCTCTCAGTTGTAGGAACACCCATTGTCGTCTGACCTTCAGTTGTAGGACACCCATAGTCGTCTGGCCTTCAGTTGTAGGGCAACACCATAGTCGTCTGGCCTTCAGTTGTAGGAACACCATAGTCGTCTGGCCTTCAGTTGTAGGAGCACCATAGTAGTCTGACCCTCAGTTGTAGGAGCACCCATAGTAGTCTGGCCTTCAGTTGTAGGAACAACCATAGTCGTCTGGCCTTCAGTTGTAGGAGCAACCATAGTCGTCTGACCTTCAGTTGTGGAAATACCCATAGTCGTCTGGCTCTCAGTTGTAGGAGCACCTATAGTAGTCTGGCCCTCAGTTGTAGGAGCACCCATAGTCGTCTGGCCTTCAGTTGTAGGAACACCCATAGTCGTCTGGCTCTCAGTTGTAGGAACACCCATAGTCGTCTGGCCTTCAGTTGTAGGAACAACCATAGTCGTCTGGCTCTCAGTTGTAGGAGCACCCATAGTAGTCTGGCCTTCAGTTGTAGCAACAACCATAGTCGTCTGGCTCTTCAGTTGTAGGAACACCCATAGTCGTCTGGCCTTCAGTTGTAGGAGCACCCATAGTCGTCTGGCCTTCAGTTGTAGGACAACCATAGTCGTCTGGCCTTCAGTTGTAGGAGCACCCATAGTAGTCTGGCCTTCAGTTGTAGGAACAACCATAGTAGTCTGGCCCTCAGTTGTAGGAGCACCCATAGTCGTCTGGCCTTCAGTTGTAGTAACAACCATAGTAGTCTGACCCTCAGTTGTAGGAGCACCCATAGTCGTCTGGTCTTCAGTTGTAGCAACAACCATAGTCGTCTGGCCCTCAGTTGTAGGAGCACCCATAGTCGTCTGGCCTTCAGTTGTAGCAACAACCATAGTCGTCTGGCTCTCAGTTGTAGGAGCACCCATAGTAGTCTGGCCTTCAGTTGTAGGAACACCCATAGTCGTCTGGCTCTCAGTTGTAGGAGCACCCACAGTAGTCTGGCCTTCAGTTGTAGGAACACCCATAGTCGTCTGGCTCTCAGTTGTAGGAGCACCCATAGTAGTCTGGCCTTCAGTTGTAGGAACAACCATGGTAGTCTGGCCTTCAGTTGTAGGAGCACCCATAGTGGTCTGGCCCTCAGTTGTAGGAACGCCCATAGTCGTCTGGCCTTCAGTTGTAGTAACAACCATAGTAGTCTGACCCTCAGTTGTAGGAGCACCCATGGTTGTCTGACTTTCAGTTGTATGAACACCCATAGTCGTCTGACCTTCAGTTGTTGAAATACCCATAGTCGTCTGGCTCTCAGTTGTAGGAGTACCCATAGTAGTCTGGCTCTCAGTTGTAGGAGCACCCATAGTCGTCTGGCCTTCAGTTGAAGGAACACCCATAGTCGTGTGTACTTGAATCCCAGGGCCCATAGTCCTCTCACTTTCCGTGGTCGGGGCCAGGGTGGTTGGAGCTGATTATTGTTAATGATAAAAAATAAAAAATATTTATTATTGTTGTTATTTGAACTGTTAAAATATTGAATGTTTGGCAACTAAAGATCAGCAGAGCTATGTTAAAATGCACAAGATAATTTTATATAGCGTCATCAACTAAGAATGTTGGTTGCCGCGTGATTAATTTATGTGCATTATAATACACGCTGATTTTTATAACCACGGTTGAAAGGCACTGCTTCCCTGTCTTACATATACTGCTGATACTTTGTAAATTTTGCTCACCAAATTAAATAACTTCTTATATGCATATCAGTTTATGAATTTTCAAAACTTAGCCCTCCAACAGAACGGCGGGCCAACAATCTTTCGAACGGATAAGAGAGTGCTTTGCGAAAGGAGAGTCTATGAAGCAGTTGTAGTTCATGACTTTTCTTAGATTTAACAGAGACAAAAAAATATTCTCTTCAAACAGCTGTCTATATTCACTTACGCACGCACTTCCCACAAGTTGCGTTGCAGTTCTGAGCCATAAAGTCAAAAAATGAGCTGCCAACGTCAAGACTACAGAGACCAAGTGCTTTATAACCTGCACAACTTGCAGAGTTGTCAGCGATGCATACTGAGGAAATAAAAGTAGAAAGACATTTCGTTTAATTGGTGCATTAAACAAACTTTGTTTCGGAAAGACACTGTCTAGTATGAAGCAACTACCTTAGAATAATTTATTTTGACAAAAAAGGTATCAAATTAGCATGTAGTTCTTATTTGACTGGATTGATTGAATAAATAAATGAATGAATGTGTGGGTGAGTGAGTGAGTGAGTGAGTGAGTGAGTGAGTGCGTGCGTGCGTGAGTGAGTGCGTGCGTGCGTGAGTGAATGAATGAGTGAGTCAGTGAGTGCGTGCGTGCGTGCGTGCGTGCGTGAGTGAGTGAGCGAGTGAGTGAGTGCGTGAGTGAGTGAGTGAGTGAGTGTGTGAGTGAGTCAGTGAGTGAGTGAGTGAGTGAGTGAGTGAGTGAGGAGTGAGTGAGTGAGTTAGTGAGGGAGTGAGTTGGTGAGTCAGTGAGTGAGTGAGTGCGTGCGTGAGTGAGTGAGTGAGTAAGTGAGTGAGTAAGTGAGTGAGTGAGTGAGTGAGTGAGGAGTGAGTGAGTGAGTGAATGAATGAATATAAAACTGAGCGGTTAAAACAATTAAATGCAATATTTATGTTGTAGAAAACAATTAACACTATTCGATAACTCACTCGGTGGAGCAGTCTGCGGGGGTAGCGTCGTTGGTGGCACTAAAACAAAGGCGTTTAAAGAGACAAGTGTTCAGTGTTTTTAGAAGCGTTCGTTGAAAGGGTCCACTGTAAGTTGCAAATCTCCCTAAGTTTTTTATAATAATTTATGCCGCTCTGGAAATCAGATAAAGGCGGTTTTCACTGTTCTTTGTAAAATTTTACAAAAAAAAACCATGAAAAGAAGTGATTGAAAAAGTTCTTAATTTGCGTACTGTAAATTGACATATTTGATGCGCATTGACAACAGTCATGAACAATCTGAGTGAATGAAAAGAAAAATAAAATTAATCAGGGAAGGAGAAAGAGAAGAAGCGTGATAGGGAATTTGCATCTCTCCCACCTTATTATTGGTTTTTCTTCCTTCATTTCATTCTCTGCCCGATAAGATGATCAAGTTTGTCCGGGGAAGGTGTAGTCTCCTCCGGAGCCATTTTTTGGGATGTCACGCGACGCTCCCCCCTTTGGGGGAAGCGTTGCGTGACATCCCAAAAAACGGCTGCGGAGGAGACTAGGGAAGGTGGGACTTTCACATAAAAAGAGGTAAGGGGTGCACTTAATAAATTTAGAAAGAACCCCTAAGAGGTATCAGGGCTCGACGAGCACCCCCCTTCCTTTTTATATGGGAGTCCCTCCCGGGCAAGTTTATAAAATGTAAAACAAATGAATTAAACAAAAGTCTACTGGGAGAGGCACCTAATGACTTAGACATTCTGATTTAGAATTAGTCAACCAGTTCGCGTTTTATGTCTGCAACAAAAATGAAGTAGTCATATAGGAGAGTCCCCGACACTCAAAATGACCAAACTAGCTTGAATATCTTATGGGTGGCCCAAATTCCGGCAGTACCTTGGCACACTTTTGGATACCGCCTTACGTACTGCCTGTCATCTTTTATTTCCGGTTCACCTTTTTTTCGCATGACGTTCAGTTCTCCTAATTCCGATAAGCTGCACACGCACGCAGCCCTTTACCCACGAGTGAACTCCAACAAGTCGCTCGCCTGTCGCAGTTCGTCGAGCATGCGTCAGACTCTTTTGAGTGTTTTTATTACATATATATAATACCTACGCTCTATTTCGAAATACAAACATTGTTTACACCTTTCTTTCGAGTGTTGGGCTTCAGTTTTCTTTTTCACTTACGTTGGCACTTTCCACAGGTAAAAAGACAATTGGCCTCCTCAATAAGGCGAGATATTGTTGGGTCACCGCTCTCACAAAGACCAAGAACCTTGTAACCAGGACAACTGGGAGAAGCGTTCAACTGCTCTGGCCTGCAAACTAAAGAGTTAATATTACAACCACGATCAGTAAAATAATAACTTAAAGTGGTAAGATAGAATAACGGGCATAACAGTGCATAACCTGACGCGCAATCTACACAACAAGTATGCGATAATAATCTGTAGCACAATATTTAGATCAGTGCAGGAACTGGCATTCACTGAGTCAATATCGCCCCACAAAAACAACTAGTGATTATACAAACTCACCTGCCAGACCTGGTGCAACAGTTGCCACTATAAAAGAAAGAAATTAATCATGACAAGTCATGATTTTTTTTTCCTCTCTTGAGACAAAAATACAGTGGACGATGACAAAATTTGCAAACTCGGAAGGGAGCAGAACTGTTGAAACTAAAAGCTTAAAAACGGTCCGCGAAAATTAACATTGAATTTCTTTTATGAAACCAAATTACAGTAGATAATGGAAAGACATTGCAAAAAGGATACATGTATGGGGATAAAATCATACACATTCAGAAACATTAATACCTTGGCGTTTTTCAACGTGATATTTGCCCAAAGGTATCTCGGCAGGTTCAAGCGCTGGAAATAGGCTCCATGAGCCACCACCATAAGCTTTTCGGGATGCCACAAGCAGGGAAACAAACAACAACAACATCTTCCTCTGTTAAAACTGAAATAGAGTGAAAAAGTCAGATTGTAGTAATATAGTAAAACCATTAAGCAGTTAATCTGTTTTGTGAACCGATTTATAGTTCAGTGTACAAAAGAAAATTCATTACCACTCTTCCAATGAATTTTAACAATCTTTTATTCTTACAAAGAAAGTGCTATTTTCGGCTCATCGTAATATCAATATATTATCAATCAAACAGGAGAAGTGAATAAATAAATAATCGTCAGCTATTGCCTTGAACATTATACCTATTCTCAGAACTGACATATACAAGGAATGCAATCACTGCCAGTAAGACAAACAAACATTTCGATCTCGGGACTAACAAGGTTAACCAGTCGTTAGAAGCTCTATAACTGAATGCAACTGACGCAAAATAGCTTATAACCATTTTCTAGAAGGTTAGTATGAATACTCTAAGAATAAAGGCAAGTAATGTAAACCGTACCACAGAATAGGTTAATGACTTCTCAACCGATCAGTGTGTGACTAAACGAACACTTAGAAATGTTTATCTTCGGCAGCCTTCGATAAAAAAACCTTTTATGCTCGATTTAGTATTGTCCAGCATTTGATGCTTAACAAATGATGGTCCGTTATATCTTAACACCGCTGAGTCTAATTGGTGAACTGAACAGGCCCAGTCAGTGAACACTGATATCACTAGTAAACTATGATCTTCTTGGCATCTTACTTGGAAGCAGTTACTTAAAATTCAGCACACTTTTGAGGCTTCCAAAATTAATAAAACGACATTAAATCCGACCATAACACCTTTTGAGTCGGGTTGGTATGTAAAGCACTGATTTTTATTGACCTTTTCCTTGTATCTCCAACTTTCGTTTTTTAGATATATACTAGTCTTCTCATTTCTGTGTATCTTTTCTTTACCTACTCTAAATATAAAATTGAGAATGAACTGCGATCGAAACATTCTATCAATGTCATTTGTGTATGGTTATATATGTGACGTCAGCTAATTGGAGTCTTCAGCTGTTACGTCAACTCGTAATTAAAAACTGAAAGTTGAAAAAGTCTTTACTAGTATCAAAAAATTAAAAACATAGCACAGTCAGTACCTGTGAAAACCTTGTAGGTATCAGGATTTCCAACATCATCTCCCTCTGCAACGCTGGCGTGAAATGACAATACTCAAATATTATATGAGTCTTATGTAGGTTGTTGTGATTTTAGATCTAGCTAGAAACGTGTCGCGTCAGTTTGGCGGCGTACACAAAAAGTATGACTTATAGTGGACCTCGCAGAGGACTGATTATTCAGTTCTGTATTTCCGACAAGACATAGAATGAAATAGAATGATTATCGTGAGTCGTTTTCTGTTTGACGGTCCATAGTTGAACACGGCTTGTGCTCGACTGTTTTCCTTCCCTCTCCATGTTTCTTTGTCTCTTCGATCCGTGTTTGCATTCACTAGGTCGCACCAACCGAAACCAACGTGTTTATATGAGACGGAGTGAACGAGATAGCGCCTAACAAATATTGCCATAACACTCCTTATTGGATTTATTACGAGTTCTCTCGTATTCTTCCTGCCGGCTAGTCTCTACTTGTTTCCAAAAAGCTTGTCAGCGATAGATGAACGTAACCAACACGTTTCTATTGGTTAGTTCCTCAGTACTGAGTAAACAACTATTGTGTTTTGTGCGCCGTCAAGGCCAAAAAAGGGAACAACAACATACAACAAAGCACTTTCATAACCATTCATTGGGACCGACCTCCAGAGCGGACGGACGCAACTTTTTGATCTCTGCGAGTCTTTCGCTCCAAATGGCTTAATAACTTCTCCGCTTGCCAAAAGCACTAACTATGACAGACCAAACGGGGAACGAAGTTCCAGAGACAGGTCGAAAGAGGGCCAGGAGAAAAGAATCAGGCTCACAAACCGAAGATAACGAAGTCAAAGAAACCTGCGGTGGTTGTCGCAATATGGCCGACACTATAATTGAGATGAACCGTAAACTTGACCTGGTTCTGGCGCGGATGGAAGAAATCGACGCGATTAAAGAAAAGCAAAAGCAGTTGGAAAAAGTAAACGCTGATTTAGAAAAAAGCCTCGAGTTCGCTCACGAGTCTATCAAAATTCTGGCTGTACGAGTCGATACTCAGGCAAAGAAGATATCTGAGCTGGAGAAAGGTGTGAACAACTTGACAAAAAGTGCCAGCTTCGAGAAGGAACGCGCAATTAAATTAGAAAGCCACAGTCGTAGAAATAACTTGTTATTTTAAGGTATTCCTGAAGAAGTGAATGAAACTAGCGCCAAGACTGAATTGCTGCTTTACTCCTTTCTAGAAGACGAATTGAAGTTGAAAGAAGACGATATAGATGGAATTTCAATGAAACGTGCACATCGACTTGGTAAACGAAATGCAAATGGAGAGAAGCCGCGCCCGATCATAGCAAAGTTTAGTTTCTATAAGAATAAAGAACTCGTACTATCAAACGCTCGTTCTCTTGCTGGAACAGCCTTTGGAATTTCACAAGATTTCCCGCGAGAGATTGTAGAAATACGAAGAGGCCTAGTGAGAGTTTTAAAAGATGCAAAGAAAGAAGGGCGCGACGCCAAATTGGTCTACGATTAACTATACATCAACGGTCAGAGATACATACCATGATTTCGAACAGAGAGATTGAATAATTACAAGAATGATCTTGCGACAAGAGGCTTGACATCTCTTCACCGAAAGATGTGCTTTGGCTTGCCATGGAGACCTTCTCAAACTGAGTATGTTTTTTAGGTCTAATGTAATCGGTGTTGTTATTGATGTATATTTGTCTAGTTATGTTTTTATTAATCTTTTGCCTCGATTTTGGTGTGCAGTGTATCGAGTGGGAAAATCTATTATGTATGAAACCCAACTATTTTATTTAAGTTTCAATAGAGCTTTCAATGTCTAACATAACAATTTCATCTCTTAACGTGCGAGGCTTGGGTAACAACGAAAAACGAAGAGAAATTTTTCAGTGGCTAAGAAAGAAAAAGTTTTCTATTTATATGCTGCAAGAGGTTCATTGTACTGAAAGGTCCTTTGAGACTTGGGCAGCTGAATGGGGTTATACGGCTTTTTTCAGCGGCTTTGCAAGCAACAAAGCAGGTGTCGCCATCCTTTTCAACAACAACTTTGCCTTCAAGGTTTTGAGGCAAATATGTGATAAGGAAGGAAGGTACATTATTATTGATTTAGAGGTCGGTGAGCAAATCTTAACGATCTGTAATATTTATGCTCCTAACAAAGACGACCCCTTTTTCTTCCAAAATATTCGTGAACAAATGACAATGTTTAGGTGTGAGGAAATTATTCTTGGGGGGGATTTCAATCTTGTTATGGATGTCAAGAAGGACAAAAAAGGCGGTAAATCAACGACGCACCGAAACGCCTTGAAAGTGATTCAAAATATTCGGGATAATCTTGATCTGACTGATATATGGCGGGACTTAAACCCAGACGGGAGAAGATACACATGGAGACAAAACAAGCCTGAAATACATTGTCGGTTAGACTTTTTCCTCGTAAGTGTAAGTCTCGCTGGAAGAATTTTAAAAGCTGATATCCTTCCCGGCTACAAAACGGACCATTCTTTATGCAACATCGTTATTAAATTACCAGACCCATCCAGAGGACCAGTTCTTGGAAATTAAGGTGATTCCTCAGTATTGCATTGCGCATCCCTACTGCGCACGATTTTCACGTCATTAGCGCGCGCAAATTAGCGCGTGCACGTGCAAAACGAAAGTAAATTTCCCTCAAGCTAAGCTTGACAGCGAAATAAATGCTCGTTTTCTTTTAAACGAGCATGGTGACCTATATTTTTTATTGCATAATGACAGTGTACATACTATCCTCCTTAATTTAAAAAGAACTAAAAAATTTTATCGGAAGGAAAAAAAGATATAGGTGAAAAAGTGCACAAAGCCGTTACACTGTGAAGCAAATTTTGAACGCGAAAATAACGACTCTACGAACTCTTTACGTCCACGTCGTTTTAAATAGTGTGATGTTTCCACAAATTTTATATGATATTGTTCTATATGCTCGACACTTTCTACCTGTCAAGTTTTTTTCCACGTATTACTTTTATAGACTTTGTTTTGAGCTACCGCAAAATGTTACTTGTACCGATGAATAACGCGCGTGATTAGCACGAGTACATGCATAAATGGGGTAAGATTGGCTCATCGCATCTCTTAAACGAGAATGGTGACCTATCATTTTTATTTTATTTTTCGAAACAGTGCTTGGTAGAGAACATTCAGGGAAAGTTTCAAAAAAATTCATCGGTAACTTTTATTTCTGAGGAATCACCTTAAACTCGTCACTCTTGGAAGAAATGGATTACGTAAACAAAATTAAATCTACAATTCTTGAAACGGTCAACCCAGTACGAAAGTGACGAAACAGTAGACGAAGTGCTGTTATGGGAAATGATTAAGCTTCAAATTAGAGATACTTCAATTAAATACTCAAAGGCGAAAATAAAGAAAATGAAGACCAAGGAAGCTGATATTGAAAATGATATTTCCGCTCTTGAAAGGCAACTTGAGAGCTGTATAAACAACGACAAAGAAGCTCTTGCTGAACAATTGAGGGTGAAGAAAAGGGAGTTAGAAAACATTATTGAATACAAAACAAAAGGAGCCATAATTAGATCCAAAGCGAGGTGGTATAATGAAGGTGAGAAAAATAACAAATATTTCCTGAACCTTGAAAATCGCCACTGCAAAAAAAAAGACAATAATGCAGATCAAGGCTAAAGATGGAGCAAATCTTACAAATGATTCAGATATTTTAAGAGAGTGTAATTCTTTTTATAGTGATCTCTACGCAACCAAGAGTACCAAAATAACAGAAGATTTGGAAAAAAATTTTTTGGTTATGAACACCCACACAAACTCAACGAAATTGATAAGAAAAAATGGGAGATAACTCAGAGGAGGGGTATCATTTCTTTGATCCCGAAAAAGGACAAAGCATTAAACGAATTGATGAATTGGAGGCCCATAACCTTACTTAACTGTGATTACAAAATTGCATCAAAAGCGATCGCTTCTCGTCTAAAGTCTGTGTTGCCGGATCTTATAGATCACGATCAGATCGGTTTTATGAAAGGCCGTTCTATTGCCGAAAATATTTGTTTGAACAACAATGTTATCTCCTATACTCATCAGTTTGAAAGATATTCCTGGATTACTTCTATTCATCGATTTCGAAAAAGCATTCGATACTATTAAATGGACCTTCGTGCGGAAAGCGCTAGAGCATTTTGGCTTTGGTTTTTCTTTAATTAATTGGATTAATTTATTTTATTCTGATATCTAAAGCTGCATAATAAATAATGGATGGTCTGGGGGTTTCTTTCATTTAGGTAGAGGAGTAAGGCAGGGCTGCCCACTCTCGCCTTACTATTTATTCTCTGTGCCGAGGTGTTAGCAACGGCTATTCGTGGAGATAACGAGATAAAAGGAATCTCCGTGGGAAACATTGAGTGTAAATTAAGTCAATACTCGGACGACACTACGATGATATTAGATGGCTCACAATCATCGCTTGAGAGGTCTTTTGCTTTGCTGGGCAGGTTCGGTGAACTGTCTGGCCTGCGAGTTAACTGTGAAAAAACTGAAGCTCTCTGGATAGGATCAAAGAAAGGTTCAAATCAAATTATTTGCCCAGAAAAAGACTTGAAATGGGCGGATGGTAAAGTTAAGGCGTTAGGTGTTTGGTTTTGCACAGATCAAAATGAAGGAATGAAAATAAACTATGAAGACAAGGTTCACAAAGTTGAAGGTATTCTTAACAATTGGCAAAACAAGAGATTAACGCTTCCTGGAAAGATTACAATTATAAAAACTTTAGCTGCATCCCAATTGGTCTATATCATGTCCTCATTACGTACATGTTTTAACTCTTTAAAAGAAATAAATGTTTTGTTCTTCAAATTCCTCTGGGATGGAAAAAGGGACAAAATAAAACGGTCGGAAATGATTGCTGACTATGGCGATGTTGGCCAAAAAATGTTGGACATCATGGCTTTCAATAAGTCTTTAAAGATCGCGTGGATAGTGAAGTACATTTCCGACCATTGTAAATCCAAATGGAAAGTTTTTGGGGATTTTTATCTTTCAAAATGGGGAGGAAAATTAGTTTTTCTTGGAAACCTGGGGAAAAAAGACGCCACCAAATATGATATTAAGGATGACTGCCTTCGAGAACTTATCGAGTTTTGGGTGGACTTCAATTTCAGAGACTCGTTCCTTTCCAAACACGACTTTTGTAGCAGTTTGATATGGAATAACTCTTTAGTCAGAATTGCTAATAGGCCTGTTTTCTATAAGCACTGGGCCAAAGCTGGTGCGCATCATATCAAAGACCTTGTTAACGATGATTGTTACGATCATAACTTATAGAGAGTTTAGAGAGAAATATTGCTCATCTGCCTCTTTCCTTGAATTTTATGGAGTGACCTCGGCCATAAGGAGCGCTTTGAAGTCTATGAAATTGAAGACGCAAGATGAAAAAGTTCAGGAGTTTTCGGTGCAAAAACTGATTGCAGCAACCAAGCCGACTAAATTAGCTTATAAAATTCGTATAAGGAAAAATTCTACTCGTCGGCAAAAGAGTCAAGAAAAATGGGTAAAGGACTGTGGCCTTGAAGCGGTAGAGGATTTGAACTGGAGGTCGATTTATTTACTACCAAGGTTGTGTACAATCGGCACTAAGATAAGGAACTTCCAGTTCAAATTTCTCCACAGACGTATAGCCACGAATACCTTTCTATCTAAAGTAGGAATTGCAGACACTGCTCTTTGCTATCTGTGCAAAACAGACAAGGAGACATTAATCCATCTTTTCTGGGAATGCTCGGTAATAAAAACCTTGCTCCTCGCAAGGTATTACATTTATTGCTGTAAATTTAAGAACATCTCTCCATCTATCAGGGAATATGCGCAACAGCTGAAATACAACTTAGAGATTGAAAAACAAATATCTACTGTCACGGTTTCCCACAATAAATTTCAGCAGAAGTGGCACAAAATACTTCATACACTATAATTGCCTTGGGGGCAGGCTCCAAAGGTAAGCCTGCTCGCAGGCTATACTTTTACTCTCCTTACCGTGATCTTAAGCCTCTGAAAATCAAGCTTGCTAAACGCTGTACCTCTGGGGTTTTTTTTCCCAAGCTTTTACCTTTATCTACCCCACTCACTTTTAAGCCTTTTTGTCTTTTGTAACTGTTAATATTTTCTATGTAATTTTTCTTTTCTTTTGCAAATGAGGTGAGTTCTGTTTTGTTGTATTCTTTTACATTGTAAGTAGTGTAAGTAAAACAATGTAAGTTGTATATTAATGAAAAAAAAACTTTCATAACCATTCCCCTCTATTAACTATGATCTGGACAAGGCACTGAGATTATTTATATTTGTTTCAATCGTAGTTGTAATAATTATCGATATAAATCATTTAGCTTTTTAGCTTGCCGATAGTTAATTGATAGCAGGCATTTAATTATATCATTGAGTATCCCCGATGTTAATGTCAGATTACAAAAAAAAATCAAACCAGCATCCCATTAAATCCGGAAATGTTCTGAAAACTGAATAAAGAGATAATAGTCTTGTCGTCAAACTCTGACAAACAATCCCTTAATTTTCTTAACACTGAATACCTCAACGTCCATCCATATTTCGTTTTCTCTCTCTAATTAATGCAATATACAATGGAGTTAAAACTACAAACTGATTACGTTTGCTTCACTCATTCCTGGCATCTGTTCCTTTGAAATATTTGCTTCATATCAGTGTGTGTGATGAGCTTGCGTGGTCTTTTCGTTATCGTTATACAGCGTTAATTGTGTCTTTCGCTCAGTTGTTTACCGAGACAAGGACTTAGCTTGATTTCAAATATACATTTAGTGAGATATTAGAAATTGTGCCACTTGTGAAGAAAAATAAGAGATGAAATGATAAATTTTGTCACTCAACCTGGACATGGCGAAGTGGAAAATGTGATAGCCCATGTTATACATGGTGTAAAAGATAATGAAATTAATCCATGATGTAATTATTTTGTTCGCTTCTGTTAGTTGGGGGAACGTCGACTATCAGACTTTCTGTTCTCTGTTATCTCCTAAAGCATCATTTTAGTCAGTTACTTCACTGTGTAGTGTACGGGAATCATTGACTTTCTAGTCCAGATCCATGTCATCTCTTTACAAAGATCAAGTTGTCTTTAATTTCAATCTGCAATTACCAGGGTCGGACACGGGTGAATTAAGAGGGGAGAAGTCTTTGGGAGCCAGTTTCTCACAGAAAGTTAACGTTAATGGCGTACAGTTAACTCTCCGAAACAACCTTTCAAGGGTACGATTAGGCGCGTAAGTTAGTTGACTGTTCAGATATTGCAGTAGACCCGAAGTGATGCAGGAGCAACTGTGAACCGACGAAACATTCCATGACTAATTTAAAGATGTCGAGTATTCCAGCATGTCATAATAAACATAATGTCTCCATTAAATCTTCAGTTATAAGCTATACGTTTCACGTCATGTTGCTGAGCGAATTTCTGCACAATATGGCGTTATTTATTGATCTGTTTGTGGGCGCTAATATTATGATGCTAGACATTTATGCAACTGATATTATCGACATATTTTAGCAAGTTGTTATCAGTCTAATATAACGTTCAGAAGTATTAGCATTTCACGCCATCTTGGTAGAGGGAACTGAAGGGTTCTATTAGTGTTTCCCAGGTAGTGTATATGTTTTTCTGTGACTTTAATACATTCTGCTTCTCAATTAAGATGAGTTCAGCTCGTTTGCGCGCTATCAGTAAAAGACTAGTCACTTGGTGTCACATAAAGATAGGGCAGCGGCAGCTGATTTTGTTAAATCATGAACAATATTTCAAACGTTGTAGTAAAAAAAAACACGAGAAGAGGTACAAATTAAGATCGTTCAAGAAATAGCTTTAACAGTTTTTTGGTTTCAGTTTGTTCATCATACGCACTTAGAAGTCAACGATGAGTGAGTACCCTTGCAAAAAAACGGGATTCGTCCGGTGGTCTTTACTTTCGACGCGTAATTTCTTAGTGTAAGGAATTCGAATACCCTAATTATGAACGGCTTGAAATGATTTGAAGTTATTAACAGTTCCCTATAAAGATTTGATTCTTATGTTACAGCGCTCTAACAAAGGAAATCAGCCTCAGCAACTAGTGGTTCAAGAATTCAATCAAGAGACATAACGAAGCCTATGAATTTACACAGTTCAATATTAGTTGAGCAACAAAATTAATTCTGAACGCTATTAAGGTCTTACATGTACATCAACAGATAAGTTAAACGTAAAACAACAAGGAATTTTCGCGGCTGCTGAAAAATAAGATTCGGTTTTATCGTCGTTTAGTAATTCTGCTTTAAAAGGGAAATGGGATTGTGTAAGCTGGAATAGCCAGAGATAAATGCGAGATTGAATCTTTAGAGATAAATTTTAGATGTTAAAGCTCATCGAAAGGGATCAAGGTATCAGGCGTCCATTCTATAAAACAGTTTTTAATATGTTAACCGCTTAATCACAGCTTTTTAAAAATTAACATCTTGTTATGTTTGATATACACAGTTTAGGGCATACTGAGGAAAAATGCTCGTCTTCTTTATTAGTTTGTTCCTCTCTACATTACAAGTCGCTTGTGATGCCGCTCCACGCGGTTCTTTTCCAGCACTTCCTGCCGAAATCAGGTTTGGCAGGTTGGGCAAATATCAAGTGGAAAAACACCAAGGTTAGTGCTTTCCAGATGAATTATATCGTGCGGCATCCGGGGAGAAGGAAGGGGGCGGTACTCATTGAACCTTTTGGTAATACGAATTTCAGGCCAACTACTACTAGTATGAGATTATTTATGCTGTTACTTAAAATAAATTCCTCATGATTGAAATCACACAGTCACTATGTTTATGTGTTTCCGACCGTCATAAGCTTATAAAATTTAAGACGAAATCCGATAGAAGATGGAGCAATTTCAGGTTTTAGCGGACAAAAATCTGTACCAGAGTAATTTTAAATATTTTACAGTCATTTTTACATTTTTTTAAAGCTAAATACATAAATAATTGCCTGAAATAACACCGAAAAATAATTTCCCACGAATACGAGAGAAAATAAATTTCAAAGTTCAGTGATTTGTGTAAACACAGGCAAAATTCCATCATCAGTTTCATGTCACCAAAACTTTTAAGCGTTTCATACGAAGTTCAACATTCGTTTTCGACGTTTGGTGTTGCTAGAAATGAACTGTTTTGAGAAGATAATTAAAAGAGCCCGACAGAAGTTTGCAAGTACAAGATTTTTGTCCACTTGTTTCTTCAACGTCTGGCGGAATTCCGTCTTAATATCTTATATCGAACCCCCTGACTTAAATTTTTTAAGTTTGATGTTATGTGTCTTGTTCTCAGTTCTCGTGGAACAACTTTTTCAAGAATCACGTTTCTTAAGTATTCAAACCATTTCTTTTTCTCCAGAATAAGAAGCCAGAATTTCAGCGGATTTGTGTTTGCTTATAAAATATTAAAATCACTTTCAATAAATATCTTTCTGTTTCAGTGCCGACATCTACAGCTCTCCTACCAGGTACGTAGGTCTGTTTTGACATCAAATTATTTTACTAACAGATGGAGTCTATCTAGTGTCAACCTAGTGTCTGACTAGTGTCAAATTCCCCACCCCTTCCAAGTTTTCTCGGTCTTCAAAATAGTGGCCATGTCAAAATCCCTACCCTGGGGCAGCAGTTAAGTGTCAAAATCCCTGTCTAGGGCAAAATTAAGTTTCCGTGAGTGGCCCGCTCCCCTCCTCCACCTCCCCACCCTAGGGAGGTGGAGGGGTGCATAAAGGTGCATTGAAGGTTGCATAAAATATTGAAAGGTGCATATATGTACAAGAGTGACCTCTTATTTATCAAATTAAAGATATATTTTTAATACTTGTGGTTCTAATATTTACTTAACAGTTTGCACCCCAGAGCAGCTGAATGAACCCCCCAGTTGTCCTGGCTATAAAGTATTGGGCTGGTGTGGGATCACGAACAACATATTAATAGCCACTCTAATGACAAATTGCTTTTTTACCTGTGGAAGATGCCGAGGTAAGTGGAAGGGTGTCAAATACAAATTGATCTATTGTGAGCGACAGGCAATATCATGTGAGTAGTATTACCGGTTTATTTCAAAGAAGTGTTTCCACGTTATTAGACCACTGAGTGTTAATCGATATCAGTGTCAGACAGTCGTAAAGTCAGATCTTTTGCGACGGGATTTTTTGTAGACTCGGTGGATTCTTTTTCACTGTACCAAAGTCGTTTAACGAGGATCTAATATCACCTTCCTTTGGGACAGAAGATCAGAGCTCTTTTGTGGAAGTTCCGATTTTTTTTCATCGAGTAAAGAGGGTTCTTCACTTAACCGTCACGGTCAGACCCTCTGCTTTGAAGAAAAACTGTTTGGATGCGTGATAAACCTGATTACAATAATATTTTGATTTGAAATTTGCCGTAGGAGAATCTTTGTTGCAATAATTGTCTCGTTAGAATAAATAACACAGTTTCTTGTCGAGCTGCAAACAATTTAACTGTCCAAAGGAATTTGAGCCTCATGTATTGAACACTTTTTGTGTGTGGCTGGTTAACAAACAAAGAAATGTAAGAGCTCACTAGCGCTTTTGCCACCAAGAATTTCAGCAGTTTTTTAAAGCCAATTAATTACTCCTCGAATATTAAACCCAAAGATCAAACATCAATTACTAAGTTTCACTAGTTCTTTAAATGTTTGTCGTCAATTCTTGTCTAGCGTGATGCTTCTCTGCGCAAAGCTGTATCAGTGCTGATCAAGAAAAAATGCATTATCGAGGCTGAAATTTGTGAAACTTAAGAAAAAAACAGAGGCTGAGATTTGAAAACTGATGTAAATTTTGTGTAGCCGAATAAAATTCTCTCTTCTCTAATCGGCAAAACTGGCCTAAAAGCAACAAAAATTGAATTGAATTCTGTTGCAGGGTTAATTCAATTTGGCCACATGAGAGTTTGTGATACCAGTGTTAAAATAAAATGATCCAGTTTTTTTTTGTTTTAGAACCACCACCGACACCACCCGCGACGACAGCACCACCAGGTAAGTTTTCGAATGATAAGACTTCAAGTATCCAAAGTTGTACTGCATAAATTAACTCCAGAGAGGGAATTATCTTTGCTATTTTGTCCAGATATTGTCTGTCGCAATTTTGTGTAGTAAATCTACCACCTCATGCGTTCTACCACGAATGCCATTCTCCTATTGGCTACGCTACTCACTATCTATTCTGCTTTAGTATAAATCTACTAGCGTTCTATCAAGAATATAATGCCGTTCTCTGAATGGCTACACTACTCACTATCCATTCTGTGATATATAGTAAGTAGCGTAGCATTGTGCCTTTGTTAACAAAATGACGGACGCTTCTTGGCATTTTTGAAGTGTCTGCGAAAAGGATTTATATAAAGTTTTGAATGCCAGCAGATTTGTACTAAAACAATTAGATTATTCGCTCTCGATTTCTATGCGTGATAGAAATCTCGAGCTCATAATCTAATTCATTCTAATAGATAGTGAATAGCGTAGCAGTGTGCGTTCGTTAACAAAATGGCGGCCGCTTCTTTGCGTTTTTCAAGTATCAAGTATCTGTGATAATGATTTGATAAAGTTTTGCACGAATAGTAGATTTAAACTAAAAAATTAGATTATTCGCTCTTGATTTCAATGCGTGATAGTTGACTCAAGCTTCGCCCTTGTAAACTATCACGCGATAAAAATCTCAAGGATGAATACTCTTCTCGTCCTCACTTGTGCCACAGGGAAAATAAAGAAGATATACATGTTGTTAATACTACGTGACTTTCTTTATAGTTAATAAAAAAACGTATACTACGTACGCCTGGCTTGTTATTATCCATCGGTCACTGACCTTTCGGCCGAAAAACGGTTTCGTGAATTTAAACTTCATGGCATGTGTAAAGAACAACATTCGATGGTCTGTGAAAAAGAAGAAGTTGACCTAATTTCATGCACTAATTAGTTGTAGAAAGAATTTAACAACATTGCACCATTTTCCTTATCCAGTATGCATCGCTGACATCTCTGCAAGTTGTGCGGGCTATAAAGTTCTTGGCTTGTGTGATTTTGCGGACACCAGCAACTTCTTTTTTTTGTTTTTGGTTCAGAACTGCAATGCCACATGTGGGGAGTGCGAACGTAAGTAAAAGGAGTGATAATAATAATAATTATAATAATAATAACGTCTTTATTATAAGCATCCGATAATTGTTTAAGTTGCCAAGTAGTATCAGGTGGGCAGCATGTCAGTGGAGGCCGGCGCGCAACGTTGGCATAATATTTCCACTGAGTCATCGTTGCCGGTTAAACACAGATAGTACCGAGGATGGTTACTATTGAGAAAGATTTAAACGGATTTCGAGGGACAAAATAAAAATATTGACCAATTTGTCAAGAATCCCTGTCCGAGACGCAGCTTCTTTGACTGGGAAATAAAAGAAAACATTTGTGATCAATTACTGTGGATCATTGTTAGCTAGAATTAGTGGGAGGTAGCGTAGCCGAGTGATTTCAGCAAAAGTCTTAGGGTCTATGGCTCAAATCGTCCATGAACAGGCCTCACGTTATAAAGTGGTTTGACGTGCGTTCGTATTATCTTTGGCAAAATATCATCACTGCGACAAAAAGATTCCCTATTTGTAAATGTTAATGATGTCAGTTTGTAGTCATGTTTACTTCGTGTGTATCTCTAAAGTTTGATCTTTCATTGCTTTAACTTTGACATAATTAGCTCCAACAACGATGGTACCAACAACCGAACAACCAACGACGCCGTCTATGGCACCTTTGTCGACTACGTCGACAACGGCATCTCCGACTGAGTCGCTCTCGATCATGGTATCGCCGTCAACTATGGCACCCCTGTCAACTACGGCATCTCCGAGCGAGTCGCTTTCGACTATGGCAGCGCCGTCAACTATGCAATCTCCGACTGAGTCGCTGTCGACTATGGTATCGCCGTCAACTACGGCATCTCCCTCTATATCGCTGTCGACTGTGGCACCACCGTCAACTATGGCATTTCCGACTGAGTCGCTGTCGACTATGGCACCACCGTCAACTACGGCATCTCCGACTGAATCTATGTCAATTATCGCACCGCCGTCAACTATGGCACCACCGACTGAGTCGCTATCGATTATGGCATCGCCGTCAACTACGACACCGCCGACTGAGTCACCGCCGTCAGGTGTAGTATCCCCGACTGAGTCGCTGTCGACTATGGCATCACCGTCAACTGCGATACAACCGACTGAGTCGCAATCGAATATGTCACCAACGTCAACTACGGCATCTCCGAATGAGTCGCAGTCGACTATGGCACCGCCATCAACTCTGGCATCTCTGACTGAGTCACCGTCGACTATGGCACCACCGTCAGCTGTGGTATCTCCGACTGAATCGCTGTCGACTATGGGACCACCGTCAACTGTGGCACCACCGACTGAGTCGCCATCGAGTATGGCACCACTGTCAACTATGGCATCTCCGACTGAGTTGCTGTCGACTATGGCGCCACCGTCAACTGCGGCACCAACGTCAACTCCGGCACCACCGACTGAGTCGCCATCGAGTATGGCACCACCGTCATCCTCGACTGAGTCGCTGTCGACTATAGCGCCACAGTCAACTTCGGCACCGCCAACTGAGTCACTATCGACTATGGCACCACCGTCGACTAAGGCAACTCCGACTGAGTCACTGTCGTTTATGGCACCACCGTCGACTGTGGCATCTCCGACTGAGTCGCTGTCGACTATGGCACCACCGCCAACCGCGGTACTGCCGACTGAGTCGTCATCGAGTATGGCACCACCGTCAACTACGGCATCTCCGACTAAGTCGCTGTCGACTATGGCACCATCGTCAACTGCAGAACCACCGACTGAGTCGCCATCGAGTATGAAACCACTGTCAACTATGGCATCTCCGACTGAGTCGATGTCGAATATGGCGCCACCGTCAACTACGGTACCGCCAACTGAGTCACTATCGACTATGGCACCACCGTCGACTGTGGCATCTCCGACTGAGTCGCTGTCGACTATGGCACCACCGCCAACCGCAGTACTGCCGACTGAGTCATCATCGAGTATGGCACCACCGTCAACTACGGCATCTCCGACTAAGTCGCTGTCGACTATGGCACCATCGTCAACTGCAGAACCAACGACTGAGTCGCCATCGAGTATGAAACCACTGTCAACTATGGCACCTCCGACTGAGTCGATGTCGAATATGGCGCCACCGTCAACTACGGTACCGCCAACTGAGTCACTATCGACTATGGCACCACCGTCGACTGTGGCATCTCCGACTGAGTCGCTGTCGACTATGGCACCACCGCCAACCGCGGTACTGCCGACTGAGTCGTCATCGAGTATGGCACCACCGTCAACTACGGCATCTCCGACTAAGTCGCTGTCGACTATGGCACCATCGTCAACTGCAGAACCACCGACTGAGTCGTCATCGAGTATGGAACCACAGTCAACTATGGCATCTCCGACTGAGTCGATGTCGAATATGGCGCCACCGTCAACTACGGTACCGCCAACTGAGTCACTATCGACTATGGCACCACCGTCGACTGTGGCATCTCCGACTGAGTCGCTGTCGACTATAACACCACCGTCAACTGCGGTACCGCCAACTGAGTCGCCCTTGAGTATGGCACCACCGTCAACCGTGGCATCTCCGACTGAGTCGCTTTCGACTATAGCACCACCGTCAACTGCGGTACCACCAACTGAGTCGCCCTTGAGTATGGCACCACCGTCAACCGTGGCATCTCCGACTGAGTCGCTGTCGACTATGGTACCAAAGTCAACTGCTGTACCGCCGACTGAGTCGTCATCGAGTATGGCACCACCGTCAACTACAGTATCTCCGACTAAGTCGCTGTCGACTATGGCACCACCGTCAACTATGGCACCGCCGACTGAGTCACCATCG
Source organism: Platygyra sinensis (assembly GCA_019787425.1). Classification (NCBI taxonomy): domain Eukaryota; kingdom Metazoa; phylum Cnidaria; class Anthozoa; order Scleractinia; family Merulinidae; genus Platygyra; species Platygyra sinensis. Next base: position 27,975 of record JAHPZR010001636.1, read on the forward strand.
ACTATTCCTACTCTATCACCAGAAGGTAAGGGTTTTCACTCCTATTTTCATCTATATTTGTTGTCCTCGCTGTAATTGCCACACGTTTTATGTCATTAACAAAATAGCGAATAGAAAATTAAGTGATAGAAACGAAGTTATTGTGAAAGTGAAGCTTGGCTGGTGAAATGTTTCTTTGTTATGATATTGAGAAAATAATAGAGAGAAAATTCAGAGTCTCCGTTAAGACACGAACTTTGACCTCCCGAATACCGGTTCGGTATGCGACAGGTCATGAGACTCTAGTTAGTATGGCTATTTAACATTTTATCAGTAGCGAATTAATCGCCGTAACTGAAAAAGGGATGAAACTAAATTTGAATTACCACACAGCGGAATTTGGAAAAGTTTATGGTATACCTACTAACACATATGTATAAAGCTAGTGGGCCAGGATTTTGGATTTGCGGCTTTCACTATAAACACTGTGCATTATTGGCCCGAGTCTATTTCGAAATTAGTTATTACTAAATTTCCCATTTCAGCTATTTAGTGATTTTATTTTGGTTTTTTCTTTTTTTTTGGGGGGGGGGAAGATATGTCACGCCCGTTATGGATAGACATTCCTGCATAAGCTCACAGGTTACTAGCTTTGCTCAATTACGATCGATAACTTTTCGTCATTTCAAAGGTCCGTTAAAAAGAAAATTTTTATTTTATTTTGGAAACATAAAAAGATGCTGCCTGTTTGGAAGCTCACAACGCGAAGCGAGCTATTCATGGGTCACCACCGCTGGCCTGGAGTGATATGCTGGCTCAAGACGCTCAGGCATGGGCTGATCACCTGGCAGCAACAGAGACTTTAGTACGGGAGCAGGGCATTATTGAAGGAGAAAATCTGTTTTGGGATCGGACTTCAGCTGCCCGCAATTGCTCCGACGCAGTTGAATCCTGGTAGGTATAGTAAAAACTTCCATGTAAGAAAGAGCCTACATCTTTTGAAGTCTGGCAAAATAGGTTCTTGTATTTTTGGATACTTATTGACAATTTAGAGCAAGTAAGTTCTTTTAAGAACTCTTGTCCCCAGAACAAGAGTTCATAATTTAACTGTAACCCACATACAATAATCTGCTTGATCTTGCTTGGATAAACAGGTTCTTATATTGAGGGGTATTGAAATGGGAAATTCCTACCAGCAGGATCTTAATCCAGTAGGTTCTTACATGCGGTCTTTTTTGCTGCAACAATTTTGATCTGAAGACCGGCAAAAAGATGAGCACAATTCCTTTATATTATGCCTCCAGAGGAGTTATGAGTGTCTGTCCTCAACTGTCTTAATGCTATACACTCTTTTTTATATATATAAGAATATTGTTTTTCAGGCCCAGGCTGAATATTCTTATTTTTCTGCCGATTTTAGGCTGAAAATATTCTTGTATTATTCTTAAATTATAGCTTATGACATTTCCGTCTTAGAATTTATTGGGGTATCAATTACAAGTGTCTGCATCGCGTTACATTGTGCTCCATGGCTTTTCGTTGCAGTCTGCGAGGTCAAGATATAGCTAGATGTCACGTCAAACGACACTTGACCGTTTTGGCTTTTAAAAAAAGCGTTTCAAAAGCATTTCATTCAATAGCATTGAACACTTTGCTATAGCTAATGCAGTTTTTTTTCGTTTTGTTGGCTAGTGACAGGAATAATTTTATAGGGTTAAGTTGGAAACATAAAATTGTACTGTATTTACAGTTGTGTCTACACACAAAGTTACATGTATCCTTTTCAAAATCTCAGCCTCGGCTTTATTATTAAAATATTCTTAAAACTTCGCAAATTTCGGCCTCGATATTCTTATAAAATATATTCTTATATAAAAAAGAGTGTATTGCTTTTAGTCTTTCTCTCTTTCGTTTTTCTCCCCCCGTCTGGTGTCCAGTCCACTTCACTTATCGCAATAGAGGCTGTACAATACCAGGCTCTTGCCAATGCCCAGTTGATAGCGGTGTAGTGGAGTACTTATATGTGATAAAAAGATGGGGAAGAGGGGTGGCGAGAGAGAGATTAAATGTATTGCTATTCACAATTTCAAATAATGCCCATACTTAAGCTGATAAAAACATCATCTGTCTCCCATCAAACAAATACTTAAATCGTGCCAAAAACTGCCCTCTATAAAAAGGTAATTCAAGACAATACAGTGGTTTTCAATTGAATGTCGTAAAGTTAAAATCAAACTGATCCAATCGAAAGGCACACAGACCGACGGTAACAAACCAATCAAAACTGGAAGTAAATACATGTAGCTGACACGAAACGCAGGACATTTTCCGAGCGTGTCAGTCAAGCGGATGCGAACCAACTAATCGTTTATCCATAAAAAGCCAAATACTTTTTGATACCCAGGTGAAAACCACTGTATGATGATCTTCGAGTAGTAGGCCCAAATAGTCAGCTGAATTGTGAATAAGTTCAAAATCCAATTTGCGATAACCTTTTTTACGATAACTGCAGAAATTCACGCGCGCTCATTGGCTAATTTTTATTGTCCATATGCGGACATACACATAAATTTAAAATTCATGTGACGCGTCAGCGAGCGAGAGCCGGCAATTCGACAATTTGTTATCGTAAAAAACAAATTGATGTCAGTTTTTAATGCGTCTGTCCTGTTATTGATAATGAATTTCGTCATCACATTGTCAAAGTAGTCTGCGGATCCACTCGGCTATCGCCTCGTGGATCCACAGCTACTTTGACAATGTGATGACGAAACTCATGATCAATAACAGGACAGACGCATAAAAAACTTACGTCAATTTGTTAAATTTCCTGATCGACATGTTTTGTTTTTATTGTTGTTGTAGGTACAGTGAAGAGCTTCTATACGATTATAACAGGCCACCACAAACAATCCCAGAGTTTATTGAATCTGGCACCGGCAACTTCACCCAGGTATGATAATGGCATCTACTGTGAAATAAAACAGCAAAATTTACTTTTGACTCCATAACATTTCAGGCTCCTCTAATGTAAAACAGGTAAAGCTCGACGTCAGTGTTAATGGCATTTAAAAACCTTACAGACATGTAGGTGGCTCCAGCTTTATTTGAGACCCAAGTAATACCACTTTAAACGGACTGTTTATTACTTCTATGTCTAAAAAATACCTTAAGTCTAAAACAATAATGCCGTTTTATCCAGAATACCTTTAATGCGAACAAAATCCTACATTATTTATCCCCAAAGCGACACGACCTTTTCATTTGGAAGTTCCCCTCCTCTCTTAAAGCAGTAATGATAATAATCACCGAAAAGATCTACAAAAAGATTCGAGTCAGGAGAGAAGAAAAACGTGGCTCTGGTCAATTAATTTCGCGTTTCCTAGTAGATTAGGGAGGGTAAAACAGATCGTAGCTTTTGCAATTTATGATGGACCTGTTTCTTTCTTTGTTAGATTGTTTGGAAAGGGACTACAATGTTAGGAGCTGGCATCGCGACAGTAGTTGGAGGACTTCCCCCGGTCCAGACCTACGTAGTGGCTCGGTATGCACCACGTGGGAACATCATTGGCCGGTTTTCAGAGAACGTCGTGCGACCAGTAGTCTCGACTAAATAAGTGAAGAGTAAGTCATTGCAAGGATCATTTTCTGTACCAAGGCCAAACATGTTTGTTACGTTCAGTGAGAACCGAGGCTATGTTAAAATATTAACATTTCGGATTCCTAATAAGGCCATTCTTAATGGCCCTTCCCATCATCAACCAAGAGAAATTTAAAATTTTTGATTTAAGTTCTATAGAAAACAAGACGGCTTATAGCCGTTTCCGTGGGATGCGTTAGTCTGTATGTGACCCTATTTGCAAAAATCTGGCATAAGAGCTAAGTCAAAAATGCATTGAACGTTTTTCAACCCCCGTTGCAAACGCTTTCCTACGCGCTGTTATTATTTTGGAATGAGTTGGCAATATGTTTCGTAATGCGTTAACCTGCGATCAGGCGTCCTTTTTTCGCGGTACCTTCCCACCGCGAAAAAGAAAGGACGCCTGATCGCAGGTTAGTAATGCGTTGGCAACGTTCGACAACGCGTTGAACTCATTGCAAACTTCAGATCGTTTTCATTGTCATGCAATAAAAAATAGATAGAAAACCATCCAGTGCAAAACGTTAAGAAAGTCTTTATATGTTATAGAAGATAAATAAGATAAACCCATTGATGCCTGCATGAAATTGCCTGCGAGCCACCCCTATAATTCCCTGGCGTTTTTTTTTTTCTGGAAACAAAGAAGAAATCAATTAATTTCTTCGCCTCGTGACGAAATAGGCAATCACGGCGCTGCGAAAGAAAGATGAAAGTTGTAAATTTAAAAAGACGAAAAAACAATCCAATTATTTTGAGATCAGTCGTATTTCAACTATGTTAAGTTAGTGGCCATCTAGTTCTTTTCTTGGCAGTTCTGTAGTAGCTGAATAACACTCAAAAATACATTTGAACGAAGCGAATAAACTTAAACGCGGCGAAATACGAGATACAAAAACCCTCAACTTGCCGCGCAACATTGTTTCGTTGCAAGTTTTCGTCGATGTTTCCCGTTTTTCACCTTGCGTGATCAACTTGACCGGCAACAAAAACATTTGTTGCGGGTTGAAGAAATGCGGCGCGCTGATTGGTTGATTTGGCCGAGCAGATTTGTTGCGCGACAAGTTGTGAGTTTGATGAAAAACGAGCAACAAGGCCAAAATTTGTTGCTCAAAGTAAACCCGAGCTCTACTTTTCGCAACAACTTCTTTCAACCCGCAACAAATGTTTTTGTTGCGCGACAACTTGATAACGCAAGTGAAAAACGGGAAACATCGACAAAAACTTGCAACGAAACAATGTTGCGGGACAAGTTGAGGGTTTTTGTATCTAGTATTTCGCCGCCTTAACTAGCAAACAAACCGCGCTGGTGGTCGCCGTAAATTAAATCCAGCGTGCGAGATACTGTTCACTTTTAAACCTAAAATTCCCAAATACAGAGAACGAAATGAAAGAAATGCGAAAGGAATTAAGGTGGCCGAACACAGTTTTCAAGTGCCCATGCCTAATTCACCATAACTTTTAAAAATATTTATGCTTTGGCGCCCCTTTTTTGCAAGAGTCAAGGTTAACCACAGAAAGATTTATTCTCGTATTTTGACTAGGGTGTGTGCTGTTGCTATGGCAACGGGGCTGGTTAAAAAAAGGCTTAAATAATGGTTTTTGTTTATTTAAAAAAAATCCATTCGTTAGATTGTTTTCATATTTTGCACACTAAGAATTGACACTAAATCCCTTCTGTCAATACGGTTCTAATAAAATTTTGACATAGGCGATTTTCGTAATTCGCTGTTAATCGTTTTCTGTATTATTAAAAATTCCCTATGTCAAAATTCAGATCTTTTTTTATAGATCATTCACGTGGTCTCTGATCTATTTTTCCGCCAAATTTCTTGAAATGCTAATGACTAGATCGTTAGAAATCGGCATGTTTCTCCTAAAGCAATCGGTCTCAATTTTTCGAGCAACTGCGCATGCGTTGCATTTAACTGGGTTCTTTCGGTAACAAACAAAATTGGTGGGTTCTTTGCATCGTTACCTTTTCTAACATATCTTTGTAATAAAAGACTAAAGCCATCAATACACTGCGTTCAATTATAGAGAAAAATAACACAGATAGTGCGGGTGTTGTTGTTGTTGTGTTGAGTAAATAAAATGATCGCTCTACTGACAGCATCAGTTTGTTCTTCGAAATCCTTGTGCACGTGCTAAATATTGCATCAGCAAAAGCACACGCGAAACTGTGTTCGGCCACCTTAAGGCATTGCTCTTTCTTTATTGCACCCAAAAATTAGGGGGGTGGTCTATCTTCCAAGGCTTTAACCACATTTCCCTTACACTATTTCAGACTAACAAGCTTGCAAATCTTGTCATATTTAGCTAGATGATACATGCAAATTAGGTCACGTGACTTCTGACAGTCAAAATCTTCCAAAATTCTTTGAGCGAAAATGGCACCAGTTTACATCAAGAGTCGTTTACCCTGAATGCACCCAAATAGCTCAAAACGTTAGCAGCAAAACATCTGTGCCCGGACTTTGTTAATTTTTTCATCAATTTTGAAAATATACGGCATTTTGTACTAGTTCTCAGTCCCCCAGCAAAAGTAAATTCTTAATTTATGCTTTTATTTTAAAAAGTCTCAACAACTCCGGGCACAGATATAAAGTACCTACTGGTCTTAACATTATAAAGCTAATGGTTGCTTCCTAGGTGAAGTAAAAAGTTGTGCTATTTTGCTAAAAAGAAATTTGAGCTGAAAATAGCTCAGAAGGTCACGTGACCTAATTTGCATATATCATCCAGCTAAATATGACAAGATTTGAAAGCCTATTAGTCTGAAAAAGTTTTAGGTTAATGTGGTTAAAGCCTTAGAAGATATACCACCCCCCTAATTTTTGAGTGTAATGGGGAAAGAGCCATGCCTTAATTGTCTTGAGGATGCTCAATAACAATAAATTTTCATTCACGCTGAGGCGAAGAAACCTGTTTAGAAGCAAGGAAAATGATCAAAATTTCGTAGACGTGCTTTCCTGCATGAGGGTGCTAATGGGGGTACCTAGTTATCAGCTAACTACTATTTTTTTGGCCAATTGTCAGTAAACTGCTAATTCTAGTTAACTATTAACTTTCATTTTACAGCGAAAAATATTGCACCATAACTTGAATTTTCTTCATTCCAGCACGCCAATCCGTTTTGGGGGGTCGGACTTATACTGAAACCAAGGTATAAATTACATGTATATGAATTTCCATTACTTCCACCCCTAGTGTGAAGGTACCGGCTTTGAAGCAAATAATGTAATTTTATTCAGTATTCATTCAAAATATTTCCCCGTTTCTGATTGGTTAAAACCACACACATAATTCACCGTAACCAGCTGCTGTTAACCAAAAATATTAAACCAATGACGTCAAAAGTGCAGCCCGCTGCAAATTATTGAACCAATGACGTCAAAATGACGTCAAAAGTGCAGCCCGCTTTAGATTTTTGAACCTTTGACCGATAAAACCTGGGGACAAGGTTGTGTTATTTTTAATGAGCGGAAAAACAAAGAGCCAATTCGAAATGGCGAAACTCCTTTAAGAACGGGGAAATATTTTCAATGAATCATAAAGCAGTTATTGAATTCAGCTTTCGTAGGACATGAAGAATTCTGCAGTTTCGGAGAGTGTTATCCACCTCGGCCTTCGGCCTCTGTGGATAACACCCTCCTTGATCTGCAGAATTCTTCATTTCCTACTCAGCCTCATTCAATAATTGCTAAATCTAACCGAGGGTAAGTAATAGCTATCAACTGATTTTCGCTGTAAGTGCAATTGAAATATAGCCATCAAGCAATGCTGACCTCATAAATCCAGACGAACAAATGCACGTACTGCTCTTCTCAACCTGGTCATGCATGTCTTGCTGTCTACTTCAAACTTAACTTCATCGTCTCTTTCCCTGTCCGGATCGGTCTCATACTCATCTTGTTGCTGTATGTCCTGTGCCTGCACTTCAGGGACATCAAGGTCGTTTGCGAAAGTTCAACTGAGTGCTTGCAGCTCATCGATGCCAGGGTAATGATCTGGCTGCTCAGTGGTTTCAGTGACAGGACTAGGTGTTGATGAGTCGTCAGGCGTCTCTGGCTCCGTATTAAACTGCACATAGGAATGTTCTGTTTCCTTGAGCTGAGAGTAGATCCAGCTTTATCTTTAGTTGTTTCGCTTCTTACAGTTCGTTGTCGATCAAAGTTCTCCATCCAGTCCTTCATCAAGTCTTCGTCTTCTTTTGCCATTGTTTGCACCGCTGGTTGGGCCATGGTTGAGACTGCTGACAAAGGCATGGAAGTATCAGGAACCGGATAATAAGACTTGTCATGAGTGAAATACTTTGCAGCCCACGTCGTAATTCTTTTGAGAGATTCCTTTACTATTGTTCCAAAGTCTTGGGCGTAGTTCAAAGTACTGAATGTTTCGTGTGAAACCGCGTGTAGGTTTTCCACCTGCGTTGTCAGTGCCAAAGGCTCAATTTGGTAAATGAACAAAGGATTTATAAAATTGAAATCTGTTCATTCCTTCACGTAAGAGGGTGAGAGAATCTTGGGTTTTCTTGGAGACTGTACCTCGCTCTGGACAATTTGTTACTCTTGACAAATTGAAGCGCTCCTTCACACTAGCCACTGTTCTTTGCACCACGCTACAGACTTTGTAGACGTTCTCTTTCCTTCCATCAATGTTACCTTATTCATAGGCGTACATTTTTCGTGTATTCCAAAAGTGCCATAAATACATCCAAGGTTTTTAAGAAAGGTAACTGTCCGTCCCGCCTTAGATTCTCAAACAAACACTCCATGGCTCCCAAAAGCGTGATAAAAATCATTGAGATGTCCGCTTGTACAGGTTCGTGCACAGAGAGTATGAGAAGAAAGAAATCGAAACCTATTGATGCTTGTGTCCATTTACTATGGGGTCCGCATTATATATAGGTTTTACTGTAATCAGAAATCTTACATTCTTACTCGTTTAATCTAAAAAGGCTCGTGTAGCCGTCAACCTGCGCTCGCTTGCTCAACAAGATTCTGAACAAAAGAACGAAACAAAATACATATCATTTACCTCACTTGTTGCGCTTCCCAGCAAAAAGGGCAACTCCATTTCCAGCTGAGCCTTTGTTACAATTGCAAAATTTTCAGCCTTTCCTTTTATCTTTTCTAATCTGAACAGCTTTGACTCAAACGCGCCGAGTCCGAACTTTTCCACTTGTTCTTTAATTCCCATAAAGTCGATTAAATGTCTGCAAGCTCTCTCCATAGTGTTGTGTTTATCCATGTTGAATGGTTAGCGACTTCTGAGTCGTTTGAATGCTTGTCCTTGGTCATCATCTCGATACAAACTGTGGTTAACTTTGACCCGACGTCACCCGACGCCATCGCGGAGATCAAGGTCAACGCTCCCTCGTGAATGGCACGATGTAACTGGGACACGCAGCGGGACAGGTAATTCGCCTAATTCAGTAAATATGTCACTGGGTGAAGCAGCGGGACAGGTAATTGTCTCGAAATAGCTTCGCTGCTAGGAAAAAAACTTTGTTTTTCTTATTAACAACAAAAATCGTATTAATATAATAATAGAATGTCACTTAACTGTTAACTTTTCATTTATCAGCTGCAGTTAACTACTCATTTTTGGGTCAAATATCAGTTAACTACTATTTTTTGGGCCAATTGTCAGTTAACTGTTAACCCCATTAGCACCCTCCTGCATGACCGCATGTTGATTCAAAATCAAATTATTCTTCACGCTAAAGCAAAAGCTTGAGTTTTCCAGACCGCTTTTGCAGTCATTTTAACGCCCGTGGCTTTAGCAATCGTTCCAAAACTTGAATTCGATTTCGAAGTAATAATGTATTTTGCCATTTTTTGTTTCTAAAGTCCGAAAAGCTGCTTTAAATTTGCGATCTGTTGTCAAAACTTAAGCTTACTTGAAAGCGCTCCGATCTTCATGTTTTCACGGCGGTTGTAGGAAGAACTTCTTCACCGGAAAGGTTTGAGGGCTTTGCGAGGAACGTTTTGGAACGTTTTTCAATGAGGCAAATCGATCATAAGTCGATAAACATTTTTTACAATCCTATTCGTCAGCTTACCAACAGAAAATATCGACAAAGATTTTACGCAGTCCTATTGGCTAGCTTTGCAATTTGTCCCTACAAAGAAAAACAAACACAGCCGGATTTTTACCGTGGTATGCCACAGGCATCCCACGGAATGACACAAAATAGCTGACAGAGAATATATAGTAAAGGTTCGATTAGACAAGAAATTCTCAGTTCATGCACAAACTATTCTCGTGAGGACTGGTGCTGTTAGCCGGCGCAAGAAGAAGTAAAACGAGTAACAAAATCAGTAAGATGAAGATAGATGATGCCCCAGCTAACGGTCCCTGGATGATGGGAAACTTGTTACACTTTTCAAAACGATGAGAAATTCACGCTTTTAAATTTGCGGCGAATTTTCAGTTTCTGATCGTGACGAGTCAGCTCATTCAGGAGCAAGCATGCACTATCGTGACTAAAACACGAAATTACGAGTACATACTGGAAACATACGAGTACATACGCATAACATACGAGTAGCATACGAGTAACATACGAGTAACATACGAGTAACATACGAGTAACATACATGTATATACGAGTAGCATACGAGTAACATACGAGTAACATACGACTAGCATACGAGTAACATACGAGTAATATACGACTAGCATACGAGTAACATACGAGAACAAACAGACACTTACATTAATATACTGTTTATATACAATACATTGATTGCACACAAGTACACAGCAGCAACATACGAGGGTACGAGGCTAATAAACATGAAATGTACTATTTTCTATTTCATTTTTATACGTGCGCGGGTCCTGTCTTGCACACACATTTGTGAGACAGGTTTTCATAGCGTTATGTTTTGTTGCGCAGTTCTCGAGTATGCCTACTGCTCAATTCTCAATATACATCAATTGATACTTTGTGAAGTGGAAAATTGATTTTAAAATAATGTTGTTGTTGTTTTCATGCTTTATTTAACCGTTTTTTTTTTACTTGCACTATAAAAGGGTTTATTATCCAAATGCACTTCGCAGAGCACAAATAACGCTTCAGACGAGTACAAATATCACGCGGTATTTGTACTCCAGAGAACCGGTTAGACAGGTTTCCTGCCGTTGACCAATCAATTAGCTGGATTTCCCCCGCCAATTCCGTTCCCCTTCGCACACTTCTGCCACGCATTCCTTGTAAATAAATATCCACGAAATTCGCTCGCACGAACATATCAATTTGGCGTGTTGGATAATAAATCTCTTATATAGGGGCCGGTCGCACTAGGCAGAATTTTGTTTACTTTGCAAAAAAAAACTGTCAACGAGTGTTGCAGACCAGTGCGACCGGCGTGTTTCGCTTTGACAAAATTTTGTCCGGCGACCCTACCAAACTTCAAAGAAGCCGCGACAAAAAATCGGCGAGCCCATGGGGCGGCCGATTTTTTGTCTGGCGATTTTATCGCACTTTTTTGTTTATTTAGCGTCTTCTATACTGCATTTAAAGCACGATCAAAAGTGCGCCAAACTGAAAAGTCCCGGTGGAAAGTACTTCAGTGCAACAAACAATTACCGTACCAAATGTTCGATTTTCAGCGGTTTCGAGGAGCAGCTGGCGCTGGGCCGTACATGCCATTACGAACAGATGAACAGGGATAGAGAGGGAGTTCATTTAACTATTACGGCTCCCAAATTTTTCCAAGCCAGATCAGAAACGAAGATTTAAGTTCAAGCTCTATTTCCGCCGAACCTACTTCTTCTATTGCCGAAGCCTATGCAGTTACTGCACAGAAGAAGAAACAGTATGAAACATTAAAGCTATAAGGGCAAACAATTTGATTGACCTTTTACGCATAAAAGATAAGATTGTCACTTCCTAGTGTGACCGCGTTTAACAAAAAATTTGGAACAAAAATTTGTTAAACCAAAATTTTTCCTGAAACTCGGCCGAACTTACAAAATTTTTGTCGCCTAGTGCGACCGGCCCCATATTAGACGTTTTGTTGTGTAGTATCGCTGAGAATTTTACTCGTTGTTTGTATTTTGACTCGCCCTACGGGCTCGCCAAAATACGACACAACTCGTAAAAATACTCAGCGATACTACACAACAAAACGTCTAATAAGATATACAGTATACATTATTAAATTAAATCCAAGAAATCTGGAACAAAATATATATGGATCTTTAATATAATTAACAATTATATAATTAACAATTATTCACCAAATTGGAGGTCAATAGTGGTGGATGAACACCTTTTTCGCCGACACTGAGGTGAATAATTATTTTAGTATATACCACACAAGCTGAATAACTAGCAGCGCCGTAGCTAGTAACAGGCCAACCGAGGCACTTGCCTCGGTCATTTCTTTGGCTTTTGTTGTTTATAGTACCTAATACCTAGGAAGAGAACTCAACCATGGACTGATTGCCTCAGTCATAAGTTATTCATAGACATTGCCTCAGTCAAAATTTTTTTCTGGCTACGGCCCTGACTAGCGGACCAAAGGGTAACTTTATTTGTGACAATATACCAACAAAAGCCATTTTGTTTTTCTTCGGCTGCTCGGAGGTGAATAGTACTTGGCTAATCACCTCCGAACTAGCCAATCAGGCTCCCAAGAGCGTAGCGTCCTATACGCATATACGCACGTGCGTACTTGAAGTGATCAGAAAATTTTGAAATTGTTAGCAATTGTTTCTGTTTTCAACATTTTACTTGTACGCAACCAAGATTTCGTGATGAAAACAAAATTTTTCAGATTTTTAATTTTTTTTTAAAGTTAAGCCAGTGAGCAGCACTTCTGCGATCTGCTTGAGTTGTAAAACTGTTTTATTTTCTTCTACGCGTTTCGTATGGCTAACGCACACTTCATCAGGGAGTTTTACAATGCAACAAAGCATGCCTGTATTAATACCTAGAAGTATACTGAATTTTACGTTTCGTAATAAACCAACGGACTGGCGTATAGGAATAACAAAACTCCGCGGTAATGCGTACAGGAAACAGACGGTAGAAATGGTGACAAATTTTGCACGTGATACAATTTTTGGGGCCACAGTTTTAGATAAAACTGTGGCCCCTGCTTGTGAGTTTTACAACGCAAGCAGTTCGCACAAGTGCTTCTCACTGGTTTAATTATAAAAAATTAAAAAAAAAAAATTTAAAGTTTTAAAAAATTCCTTACGTTTCAGGTCATATGTACTTGTGCATACTTGAAAAAATGACCACGCTGCGCGTCTGTCAGCGCGCGCGAAAAGTACTATTCACTTGTGTGGTACATACTAAAAGAGAATAACCAAACGTTGCAAATTTGACAGATAGCCGGTCACCTATGGGTCCCCAAAATATGACCGTATTAACAGGATGGCTGTATTAAAGGGGTTCTTAAATAAGGCAATGCCTGACTGAGGTTTTGTTCGGAGCAGATTAAACTGGCCGTAATAACGACGTGGCCGAATCACGGAGAGGAAGGTAAATAAGGCAGGGATCCACTGTACCAGAATCCATAGAGTACTTTTATATGTTGCGTAGATTTGACCTTAAAGTTGATCAGAAAATACACTAAACATTCTTTTTTTCTCTTATTTTTATAGTCCTACCTGACATCTGCGGGAAGGCGGCCGATGGATCCACTATATAGTCAGTTGGCGATCGTAGATGCGCATTTCCCTTTCGTAAACGGTCAATGCCATTTTCGCAAGTAACCACCTAGTATCGAACCCAGAATCTCTGTTTCCTAACATTCCTCTTATACCACTACACTATCAGGTTGATCCGCCAAATCCCCCAAAGTTAAATAATAAAACGTGACATTCTTAAACATTAATAACAGAGTTGCCCCGAACATCAAATAAGAGCTAACCGCAAGCAAACCAGTGTGAATATGAACAATTGAGCATTTGGTGAATAAAACCTACACTGAGATTTTTCTCAAACTTTGCCAATTGATTGTTTATATTATAGAAACTTAAATTTGAAATAAAAATGAGGAGTCCCCATGTTCGTTTAGGAGCAGCAGCACCTTGTTTAGTCCATATAAATCTTTATAATAGCACCATGATTATAGTCACGATTGCTTGCTAAATCAGTTCACGTTTCTGACGATTGTTTTTTGCTCAACACTGAGAATTGGCCCATATTTATTTTACATAGAGAGATTTACTACTCAATTCAGAACAACAAAAAAAGGATAGGTCACCGTAGTCGTTTTGGAGAAAATGACGATTTACCTCTTTGGCGAGGTCCAGCCGTAAAGAAAAAGCCGCCATTTTCTAATGCGTGCGCGCTAATCACACATAAAATTATGCACACTAGGGATGCACAGTGCAATACTGGGGAATGACCTTAAGGATGCAAACGTTCTTACCTTTTGTAAGGCGACAAGATTATACTTAGAATTGTGTTTTTCCTTCGCGCAAAACAAATGTTCTTCGGGCGAATAAGACAAAGCAAGTATTTCCAGTCATCATAGTGAAATGAATGAAACATTGACATCAAACGGAGCTGCTTCACGCAAGCGCACTAGTCAGAAGGGATGTCCCGATGTCAGCCAATCAATCAATCGATCAATAAATAAAGTCAATAGATTGGAGAAAACGATGACACTACATTGAAAGCTCAAGCCTATAGTCAAATAGAAATCTCGGGGTCATAATCTAATGGTTAACTTGAGAAAGAAAGAAATATAGATAGAAATCCAAGCATTCAGTGTGATCGTTGTTGTCGGTGCGTTTTAATTTAACTTTGACGACAAGACCATTACTCTCTTTATTTATGTAGTTTCCAGAAATTATATATATGGTTTGTAACTTGCACTTGATTAACATTAAGGACACTGACTCAATGTTTCCCGCGGGACCAGTCATTAAGTGTTTTGTTATACCTCCTAACTCAAAACAAGAAAAAACTGCGAAGAAATCGCTTACTTGGTGCCGGCTGGCTCACAGTTTTACGCGGTTTCAAGGAGCACGACATGATCACGTGCGAGTCGAAAGTTCATGTTGTTGTTTCCCTAGGGAGTTTTGACCCACGACACGTAATGCATTCTCCTCCAATTGGAAAACGTATTTGAGTTGGGAGGCATAATAATCAGCTTTGTCCATGTCATAACATGTAGAGAGAATGATTGAGAGGACTCCAACTACGCCTGGATCGCAGGCTACGCAGTGCGCAAGCGGCAGCGTTCATGATGAATTCTATCTGCCATGCGTAGGTTTTAAACAGGTTAAAAGTTGTCAAAACCCACTCCTGTTTTTTGTCGTTTTCGCTCCTGGTTAATGAAACGATCAAGCGGTTGGGAGCAGTTGTCTCTCGTCAAACAGAAAAAAGGGTCTCCCGGGGGATTTGGGGGAACAAAGGGAAAGTATCGTAGGGAACAATGGAACATTACTCCTGGTTTAGGAACACGGGAACATAAACTAATCAAAATGTAAATGTTTTATCTTTAAGTATATTAAAGACCGTTGTTTACGCCCGGGGGGTACTTAACAAGGTTTAATACGGGGAGGCTCCTCCCCGAGGTCCAGCCCCTTACCCTTTCATATACCATTTTGGCAGAAAAGTAGCCTATGTTACAGCCGCCTCTCCCCGGGGAGAGGCGGCTGTAACACAGGCTAGCAGAAAAGGTACCCCTTTTATATACCTTTTATTGAAGAAAGGTACCCCTTTCACATACCTAATTTAGGAAGTCTTGCTCTCATTTCCATGTAGTCCTAATAAATAAACCGATACAGCCATAAGGGTCTATTTAAAGTATTGTAATTAAAGGCTCCCTTAAATACTTAAATCACCGATTTCCCTAACCTTTTATATACCTCAACTTGTGAAATCCCTACCCTTTTATATACCTGAAGCCTGAAAAAGGTACCCCTCTCGGGCGGAGCCTCCCCGTATAGGCCATTATATGGAGTACCCCCCCCCCCCCCCTTCCTTACCGGGTGTTTACAAGATTCTAGTTGTGAATTTCTCTGCTGGAAAACTGACAGATCATAACAAAGAACAGTGTTTATACACGATTGCGGTAGCCGATGTTTCTCCTCTGGTTAAATACCTTCACTTTGAGAATTTAATAGGGTTTGCTATCACATTTGGTTTGCACCTGGCAAAGCGTACTCCTGTGGTCTTTACACTTTACAGGCGACCACCAGAATTTAAGAGCTCAGGTGTATGGATTTGATTGTCAGTTCGTAAAACAAGCGAAAGCTTTTCTTTGGATAACGGCCCACACTTAAGGTCCACAAGGTACTGTTTCTTCGGTCTTAGAAAATGAAAGAGAATCTTGCAATCTTTGAAGGACATCAAGGATCTCCTAAGTCAACTCCACAGGTTCTTGAGGTGTTCAACTGAATGAAGAGAATTTTAACACTGATTGTCGAGAACTTCTTCTCGGAGATGAGAGCTGCATCATACGATATGCCATCCAGCTCCAGTTTGATTTTCCGGATTCAGCAGGGCCCTGAAGGACCGCTTGAAGGAAGCGTATAGAACAAAATTCTGCTAAACACAAAAGCAAAGTCCCATTATCCAAGAGTAAAATATGAGAACTGCCTAAATGCCTCCGACCTCGTCAGCACAGCTAACCAAGTCCTACTGAGTACAGCAAATGAGAGACTGGGGAATAAAGCATGGGTAAAGTGTTCCACAGAAAACGGTCAGGAACATGACTACAAAAGACAACCCAGGTACTCCGTCGATTAATTTCGAATTTAAAGCGGCCTTCACACGGCAAACTTTAGTTGGCAAACTCGTGTTGGAAAACTTCAAAAAGTTGACAAACTCTTTCCTTCACACGTCAAACTCGTGTCAAATAACAAACACGGTAATTTGCAACATGACCGCTTTTTTAGTGCAGTCGCACTCACCTACAACAGAGAAACAAAGGAAAAGAAGAGAAGAAACAAAAAGCGGTGGAGAAATGGAAAAGTCTGGACGAAACCAAGTTTGTCCGCGCGCTCCTCCGTTTTGTTTTATTTGTTTTTAGTATCTTTGTAGGCTATAGATGATATTAAATTTCAAAAGTGTTGACTCGCGTCCCCATTTTGTGAAGTGCCACGCAAATAAATCACGTGAAAAGAGCTCGTTTTGATTGGTTTCAATTACCAACACATGTTAGCCAACCGTTCACACGTCAAATACGAGTTTACCAACACGAAAAAGTTGGTGAAAAAGTTGGCGAGAATAGATAAGAGGCAAGTTCTATTTGTCGCCAACAGTTTGCCAACTTGTTTGCCGACTGTTTTTGCGCCGTTCACACACATCAACTTAGTTTGCCAACACGAGTTTGCAAACTTTAGTTTGCCGTGTGAAGGCCGCTTTTAACAGAGCAGCCTACGAGTCAGCCATGTGATTTCGGTAAGATTTGAGAGGTCCAAGAAGAAACAGCAATTACCCCAAGGGAAGGGCAGGAGAGGAAAGGTCAAGCGATCTTGTCCAGCTATCTTGAGGCATTCGGGAGTTTAAGAAGCTACGTATACTACGGCGACGCCGAAGACACCGTCGATTTAAAAATGAATTTACATTTCACTTACGAATACCGTGATACTCTTAAGTCATTCATTTTAGTTATCACTGTCAAAGCTATCAGGAAACTGAATCTGGGATACCGCAATAAATTTGAAATAGAATTTTAAAAAATAAGCCGTCGTAGTTCACGGTCTTCAAGCAACGCAGAATTGGTCATTTCACGTCGTTGTTTTGCAGAGGACGGCAAAGAAATGTACAAAGAGTTATAACGTACGTGCAAAGCTATTGTTCTGCTCATTAAAACTTTTGTTTAGCGACGTTCCCCTTGCCGCTGCCTTCGTGGTTAATATTATCTATCTAGTCCCAGATGGTCGACCATCCAGCAAAACGAAATTAGCCGAAATTGCACGTATATATCTGCTGCCACAAGAAAAGCAAGGGCGATGTGCTATGATGAAAATTTATGTAATCCGTGAACTTTCACAGAAGAGGCAGAAAGGGAGATAAATGTTAAGCAATTATGTCGCTCTTTGACAGAAAGCTTCGTAAATGACAAGATCACTGAAAAAAATTGTACATTACCAGTCTACCAAAGTATCATCAATCACGTAGACTCGGTCACCATCGAAGAGGCAAGAGAACGTGTAGGGGAAGTTCAAGAAGAATCAAATAAAGAGGACACATTTTGCGGAGTTTATGTATAATGATTGGTTTTTTTAAAAGTATTAAGACCTGCTGAAAACGGTTTCTTCCGCGTCGTCTTTAATTTTTTGAGGGGGTGGGGGAATTGAGAGTCGGGTCATCTTAGAGGCCATTCATAATTTACCTAGAGGGTAGGCTATGATGATTTTGAGGGGGGGGGGGGTCACTCTTTTCCCTACTATGATTTAGGGGGGGCTGTGGAAAATTTCCAACGAAAATGACATTGAGCATGGCGGGGGGTGGGGGGGGCAACCATTTTTTTTCCTGAAAAAGAAAAGGAAATGAAAATATGCTGTGGACGTTCTTATAATTTCTGTCTTTTATTTCATTTCGACAAAATGTTGATACAGATTAGAACTAGAGTATGAAACTTGATGCATGACGCCCACTTCTTGTGCTACAAGGTCTCTTTGCGAGTGACTCAAAGTCACTCTCATCACCCTCCTCACTCTCCTCACTCTCCTCACTCTCCTCACTCTCGCTATCTCCTCACTCTCGTCACTCTCCTCACTCTCGTCACTCTCCTCACTCTCCTCACTCTCGTCACTCTCGTCACTCTCCTCACTCTCCTCACTCTCCTCACTCTCCTCACTCTCCTCACTCTCCTCACTCTCCTCACTCTCCTCACTCTCCTCACTCTCCTCACTCTCCTCACTCTCCTCACTCTCCTCACTCTCCTCACTCTCCTCGCTCTCCTCGCTCTCCTCGCTCTCCTCACTCTCCTCACTCTCGCTATCTCCTCACTCTCGTCACTCTCCCCACTCTCCTAACTCTCCTCACTCTCGCTATCTCCTCACTCTCCTCACTCTCCTCACTCTCCTCACTCTCGCTATCTCCTCACTCTCGTCACTCTTGTCACTCTCGCTATCTCCTCACTCTCCTCACTCTCCTCACTCTCGCTTTCCTCATTCTTACTCTCCTCACTCTCACTCTCCTCACTCCGTGTTTCTCCCAAGTGCAAAGACTACTTTCTCTCCAGTACCAATTCAAATTTATTATCAGCCAATCATTTAATCAGCTTTTCTCAAACAACCTTGAATTAATGAGAAATAGCACACAAACTGCAGTTACAAACATGACAATAAAACGCATGTTGGAAAACAAAATTATTTAACTTTAACTTGACGTTTCGTATGTTTCTACATACATCTTCAGAAGTGACCGTTAGTAATACAAGTAGCAACTAAGTTTAAATTTTAGATAAGTAACTAAGTAACAATAACAATGACAAAAGCTGAGCACAAAAAATATTTGCATACAAAAGATGCAAACTAATAGAGGTAAAGCTTTTCGCTGCTTACATTATCGTTTAGGGTCGGTTTGAGTTCTTGAATTAACCTTGAATTAAAAATGCGTAGAGATTTAATTGTACTGAACATTATATTTTCATAAATTGACATCTTGAAATATCACTATTTCATTAGTGCAAGTTGTTGCTGATTTACTATGTTAATTACTAATAAAGCTAAATATACCTGTCACAAGACTTTGATATGGCTAAGGGTGAGTTTGACATGTTGAACTTATGTGCTGGGGAGGGGGGGGGGGGGCTATGATATTTTCCTTTGATAAATCAACATCTCTTGAGGGGGGGGTCAGAAAAAAAACTGAGATGATCAGGGGGGTGGGGGGAGGTTCAAAAATATGAAAGGAAAAAAATAAGGAAAACATCATAGCCAGGCATAGGTAGCCCACCCTCTAGATAAATTATGAACGCTCCCTTAATTGGCCGATACAAATGAAGAATAGCTGTCGGAACATAGAAACATAGGGCATAATGGAAGGGAAAAAAAGGAACAAGGATCCTCTCTGGGGGACCCTCAGAAGGAGGCCCAAAAGAGGTCACAGACATCCGCGAGGGTTTCCCTTCCAGGAAATCGTGACCGCGAACTCAGCGGTGTTCCCATAGAGACATATGATGTCGTTTAAGACCAGCGCGAAATATACTAGAAAAACATTCGTCACTGTTTAAACATGGCGGAGCATGGGGCTTACTCTCCCAGTTCAAGAACACCTTCTGCCTTCCATCAGAGAGGCTCCCATTCACGGTCAGCCTCATGGTCATACACTTCGGGCAATGGTCAAATCACTCTGGCTCCTTTGAACCCGATCAGGTCCGTGATTCGTGAGTTTGTCCCAAGTTTTGGGCACCGAAGTCCTCCTGGCTCGCGATCGTCTTCTAATAACTCGCCTCTTTCTCCTCTGTCTCCTTCGTCTTACGTGAACTTAGCAGAGGTTCTTAGAGACGAGAATGATGCAGAAGATACAGCGACGAATAGAATCCCCAGCTTTACCGCTGTTAACATAAATTCTGGTAATTCGAGCGAAGCAGACGGCGAGCATGGAGAGGCAAATGGAGTGGCGGCGGGGAATTCCAACTCTTCTGGTAACGGAAACGGCCGTGCTGCTAGTGATAGAGTTGAGTTTCAGGGCACGATATCATGGCTTGAGAAAAGTTTACCGTTCGTGCTTCTACTTCTAAGCAGAATCATGTGGGACCATAGATTGGGTTGGTATTTTACAGCCACATGTAGCAATGACGCCATGCGTATTATTATTTCTCAATCCACATTTTCCGATCAGTCTGAAAAAGGAGGCGCTATACTTAGCTATAAGGAAAAGTAAAAATTGTTTTGTGATTGTTTGTAGGCATTCTGGTGTTTATTGGCTTGTGTGGGACATTTCTTCATGCTAACAGCACTGTTAAGAGACAAGTCTCTCTCAAGGTACATAGTGTTTACCTTTTTGCTAACTACATGTACTTCCGTTTCCAGTTTCGTTTTTGTAGGGTCAAATCTGTGGCAGTTTACAACATTTGCTTTGTTTCGTTTTAGCTCAAGCTACGTTCTTTTGATAAATATTGTAGCATGCGTTTATTAATATATCTGTTATTGAAAACACACCCCATAGCTGCTAGTACGTACTACACTTTATATACATGTACTAGTGGTTGGCAGTGAGTTGAATCTGAACACTCAGCGAGAACAAGTGAAGATTTGGCACATGCCCTGATTGGTCCGTAGATATTGGCTCTACAAACAATAGCCTCCACTTGGTGTGAAAATATTAACAGTTATTCCTCGAGCCCGAATGGGCTCTGAGTCAATAGCCCATGAGGCCGAAGGACGAATGGGCTATTGACTCGGAGGCCATGAGGGCGAGAGGAATAATTGTTTTAGTAAAATCCAACTAGTTGGTCAAAAAACTATCGAGATAAAACATCTTTCGCTAGTTAAAGCGAATCAGCCGCCATTGTTTTGGTTTTCAAAGCCGGCGCTTTTCGCTACAAGTGGGCCATAACAAATAGCCTACTAGTAGCTCAACCAATCAGAACGCAGCATTGATAATGACCACTAGTTGCATTTTACTAAACTTGGATATTTGTCTGCAGAAATTATTTGTTCTTAGAAGTGAACACTTTTCCAAGAACATAGCTCAAGGAAAACTTTGAGCTTTGAGCGATAGGTCATTTCCAAGGACAAACATCGGCCTATTTTTATTCCCAAATGCAGGATGTTGTGTTTATTACATGTATGTCTGAAATATTTTTGCAGTTTTGAAAATTATGAATATCTCTTGGATTTTCCTGGAGCATATTCTGTCACATGACATGTTTAGACCAATCCCATGCAAGTAAAAAATTTGATGGATTATAATGCCCAGTTATACCTCACGGAAATTATAACAAAGCATAATCATGCATTGCTTGGCTTATTGTTCATTAAACAATTCACATCAATTGGAATCTTGTGCATGTATGTCAGAACACTTGGACAGCTTTAAAGTCACTCCGACCAGTATAACTTCTGGCTTTAACGAGATGCAAAGGCATAGAATGTAATGAGTAAATAATATTTAGACAAGTGTTGTCTCGAAAGTAGGACTTTATGCAACTTTGAATTTTTAGCTTATTTGAAAAGCATTCTCCTGTTGAACAAAGTGCTCTAAATTTTTTTGATAAACAAAAAAAATTGGCAGAGTAATATTATGTTACTTAAGGTGATTCCTCAGAAAAAAAAGTTGCCTATAATTTTTTTTAAAACTTTCCCTGAATTTTCTCTAGTAAGCACTGTTTCAAACAAAAAATAATAAACAGATGGGCCAATCTTGCCCCATTTATGCCTGTACTCGTGCTAATCATGTGCGTTATTCGTTATTCGTACCTAGAAACAAAGTTTATTAAAGTAATACTTGGGAAAAAAAACCTTGACAGGTAGAAAGTGTTGAGTATACAGAACAACATCATATAAAATTTGTGGAAAAAATGTGTTTAAAATGGCGTGGACAGAAACAATTTGTAGAATCATTGTTTTTGCAGTCATAATTTGCCTCAATGTTTTTGTGCACTTTTTCACGTATATCTTTTTTTCTTTTCGATATATTATTTATCTTTTTTTCTTTAGTTAAGGAGGATAATATGTACACTATTATTATCCAATAAAAAATATAGGTTATCATGCTTGTTTAAAAGAAAACAAGCATTTCTTTCACTATCAAGCCTAGCTTGAGGGAAATTTCTTTCACTGTGTAGGTGCACACGCTCATGTGCGCGCCGTAATGAAATCATGCTCAGTAGGGATGCGCATTGCAATACTGAGGAATCACCTAAATTATTGCTACATTAACAATAGAGAATCAAAAAATTTCCTATTTATTTGCAAGAGTTGAACAATGTATTACTTTAATTGATTTTTCCTCATTAATTACTACACATCTACTAAAGAATGAAATGCAATTATCTTTTAATTTTCTAGGACAGAAGGCTCAATCGCATCTCTTTGTGGACTTTCATTTTTCTTTCTGGGAATGTCTTCTTTATTTATTATGTTTTTTACAATCACCATCTAGAAAACTGGTAAGACTACTATTCACATGCATGGTTTGTTAGCTTGGCGTAATATGTACATTGACAGTCTTTTCAGTGATTCCTCAAGTAATAAAACACGTTCTTCAAAGTTATAAAATAATACTGTATACTCCAGGCAAAGTTGTTCAAAGCCCCATCAGGAGCTAGGCTAATTAACCATATTCTGACATGTACTTTTACTATATGGCTAGCTCTGGGAACAGGCAAGATAAACCAAATCCTGCACTGTGATTGGCTACCAAGATCAGGCAAGATGGCGCTATCTTGCCTGTTCAGGACAACCCACTGTGTCCCACAAGAAAAAGCTCCCTGAAAGCCATATGAATCCTTTATTGGCTAAGCTTGTTTGGTCAAGATGGCTGGATACTGGCGTTGTTCTATTTTTTTTTTTTGCATGTTTCTGGACCTGGACTTCATCTTGGTCCATAAATGCACAAAAGGGAACTCAGGAATTTACTATCCAGTCATCTTGACATCATAATTGGTCAATAACCCATAATGTACTGAAGAGTGGATGTTTTCTCTTAAGCTTGATTTTTAGGAAGCCATTGTTTAACAGAATGGACGTGTGGACTGTGTTTTGGTGTGTCGGAATCACGGGTGAGTAACAGAATTAAATAATAAGACAGCACAAGTAAATTGTTCAAAAGAAATCAGTTCTTATTTTTTTTCTCTTGTAGATTTTGTCATTCGATTTATCACAATGGCTCTGAAGTCCATGGTTGTAGTCCAGCACAGAAAGATAATTCCATATAGAAGAAGGGTGACTGTTTCTGTTTTTTTTTTTATCTTTGTTTTCTTAATAATCTATCAAATATTACCAGAACTGCCAGGTGTAACTTGTAAATGGAAATTGGTATATACACTGATTGATGGTGACCTCTACAGTATTATCAACAAGAAGTGTCAGGGCTGTATGACATTAAGTTATGTCATACGGTTATGATGTAAAGTTTTGCCATACTGTACCTTCCTTAATCACTACAAACATGTATTTGAGTCAATATACATGAAGACCTACCATCTGCCAAATATTTGGTACATTCGGAAATGCGATGTACATGTAAAAACTGATGTGCATGTGTATTAAACTGTAAATACAAGGCAAAGTTTGGGACAGTTAGAAATTTTGGTAACCTGATATACATGCAGGCATTACCTTACACATCACTGCTTTCAAATTCCCCTGCACTTATCCTGGATTTGCATTTTTTTTCATTTATTATTATGATTATTTTTTTACTGTAACACTTTTGATATTTGTTGAGATGTTTCTTTTGCGTAAAATCCACAGGGAAAGTACTACCTGCTGATTGAAAATTTTTCACAGTTATACCGCATGCTAGTACCGGTTCCACTATGGTTTGCCTTTTTCACCGACTACAACTATGGTGGCGAGTACTTTGCTGTCATAGCAACAACAATTTACCTATTACTTAAGGTAATGTTAACAAATTATTTATAATACTTCATTTTGTGTCTTATGCCCTCCAGTTTGCACAGCTCCCAAAATATGCCAGTCTTTTAAAAGTTGTACAGATTGTCAAATCAAGGTTATCACTGAGGTGGTGTTGTCAACACAAAAAGTGCATCTTATTAGTGTACATAATTCATAGCAGACAGGTGAACTTCTGGGACTAGTTTTAAAATGAAAAAAATATTCTTGTTGACCCAAA
Source organism: Platygyra sinensis (assembly GCA_019787425.1). Classification (NCBI taxonomy): domain Eukaryota; kingdom Metazoa; phylum Cnidaria; class Anthozoa; order Scleractinia; family Merulinidae; genus Platygyra; species Platygyra sinensis. The sequence goes on from JAHPZR010001636.1 coordinate 52,331, forward strand.
ATGTAGAGTTGTCCATCTCAAAAATCGCATGTCGTTATTGACATAATTTACTTCATTAGTTCATATTAAATTTTAATAAGGTATTCTTGAAAGCCTATAGCCTTAAATGGAAGAGACATCTTCCCCTCCCCTTTCATATCAGAGCTCGAAAAAGTGCTGTCCATTTGTTCGGCACAAGTAGAATTTCCTTCTGGGTAAGTGGGCAAGGGATGAAGCCAGCCATCTTCATTTACCAACTAAGTCATTAACAGAGCAAACTAAGACCCCGCTTGCCATTGTCCCAAGGGCAAGCTGGAATTCAATTTTTTTTAAGCTCAGCACAAGTGTGAAAGTGGTCTCTTTCAGGAGTTGTATCAGGTTGACAGTGATAGACAATACTCAGTAACTGACATATACCAGAACACAGTGTCGGGTCCTATGACGTATGAATTCATAGAAGTTTATATTAATTTGTACACTATGTTGCAAAGTGAAAAAGAACAGACATCTGGTACTTCCAAAATCAAACTTTAGAGAAGCAGGTTGCTGGGAAGTGGGCAGTTACAGTCATTGTGTTAATAATTGATTTATTCATCATTTAATAACAGGCTCGCATGATTGTGAACAAAATTCAAGAGGTGTATGCTGCCTGCAAAGTGTTTGGCCATGATGTGGTGAGAGACATTTAAATTTTTAATTTCTGTAATTTGTTAAAACAGCAGAAAAAAAATCACTGTAGTGTAACTGTCAAAATAATTTGTTCCTGGTTCTGTTTGGTTTTCACAAAAGTAAGTTATACCCCCTCCCCCTCCCCCTCCCCTAATTTTATCTCATTTATTTGTTATGTCTAATGTAGCAATATGGCTCACCCCCCTCTAAAGAAGAAATAGTGGAAGCAGGAAATTCATGCCCAATCTGCCAGGAAGAGCTGAAGGAACCCATCATGCTCCGATCATGCAAGGTATTGAAACCTTTATGTCAAGCACCCTTTAACGAAGACCCCGTACTATGGATTCCCTTCACTATCTCTGTTTTCTGTTGCACAATTTGATGATGTAGTGGATCTTAGTGAAAGACAGTGCAATTCTTGTTGACTTTGTTTTGTCTTTCCCATTTGACTTTAAAAGTTATTAAATAGATAGTTTTGAAAGCTAGGCAAGCTGTAATTGAGAGCACTATATCCTCTAGCTTGGATTCTTCTTTTGTTCAATTAGCATTGAACTTTCCGAAATTCTTTGACCAGTCGATCGAAAAAAGACAGGTCATTTGCCAAAACAGATGCTTGGGTTGCAAAGGGAATCTCTTCACCAGTAATAACAATCACCTCTTGCATTAATACTGCCTGGTGATCTGACATTTTTGTACACAACTGTGTAAAAGTAGCTCCCCCTATCTCAGTCGAGGTATGGCTTAGATCCTTATTCGGTATTCTTGTCTTGCAGCACATTTTCTGTGAAGACTGCATATCACTGTGGTTTGACCGAGAACGTACATGTCCCATGTGTCGAGCAAAGGTTGTAGCGGACCCCACATGGAGGGATGGAAGCACGGCAACTTACGTCATACTCTTTTGACAGTTGGCACGTTACTTTGATCTGACTGACTACAGAGTGGGCTATATAGTGTTTGTAAAGTCTTGTTTGTAAAGTACGTGTATGTTCTTGAGTGGTAGCTTTTGGCCCCAGTTTAGAGGGATTCCACAATTACAAGTACTCAGAATGGAGAAGCTTGGTAATGTTATAGTTACAGTAGTTTCAGGTTGTAATAATTACATATTAAATTAAGGCCATAGAGTTTAGTCTGTAGTGTCACTTCCTGCTAGTTTCACATTTGCTTAGAAAAGGATTGTTTGGATCGTTAGTGTTGTGTTAAGGTTACGTAACATATTTTTGTGTGTTTTTGGGGTGGGGAGGGGGGTGGAGATTCATGTGTACATACAGTAGAAGTCATAATTAATAGTGTTATATAAATTAATAAGTGGTAAGTTACCACTGCATTAACTTGAATTGAAAAAGTTGCAGAATGTAATTATTGATATCAACAGAGATCTGTATCACAGTACATACACAAAACAGTCCAGGATCATTCGCGTCAACTCGCGGTAGTTCTAAATAGATAATTACTTTATCTTTAGCAGAAAACTCCTCTAGCACTGCGTAGCATTGTTTGAGTTAATAAATAAATGAAATATTTGCTAGCGAATTTGTCTTTACTCGGCTCATTGTGCCGTCTTACCCCCTCTCCTGACGTGGTTGTCATGCAATCAGCAAAGGATTCTTTTGTTTTTTGTTCTCTTTTGTCGCAAAACTGAGCAATATCTTTAACTGGAAAATTACACGCATGCATAATGAGTGAGTTATAGTAATGAAGTCGAGCGATTAGTCGTTAATTTTATGCATTTGAAGTACACTCGTCTACACCCGTCTGTGAAGAAGCAAAAACATGACTTCCACTTTTTTTCAATGTATGATCTCTCTCCAGGCGCGTGGGGAACGATCATTCCCAGTGCGCTTATGCATACCCGGCCTTTTTCCACCCTGATTATTCCCCGCACGCTTCCGATTTAACCCTCTCTCTCCAGCACGAAAGAGGCCTCTGCGGAGGAGAGAGATGTATAAAACGATTATTAGATTCGGTTTTTGTGATATCCAGAAAAATCAAGGATTTGGTAAGGGTTATCAGCCTCGGCCT
>JAHPZR010001636.1:60000-87953 GCA_019787425.1 Platygyra sinensis
CACCCCGTTTCGCGATGCAACTTTCTTGAGCCGGATCGGTCGCAAATTAGAATTGGTAATTGCGATTATGTGTTTCTGACTCGTTTGCATTTGAACTGCTCAAGCTATCATAGGCTTCCTGCCCGAGCATATAAAGGCATCGCGTGTCACTGGAGATAAGGTAACGAAAAACCAGCGAATCATGTGCGCGTGAAGTTAATAGTGCAGTTTATGATCGAATGGGGTTGATTTCGTTCCAAAACGTTAAAATCTAAAGGTGCGACGTGTTCTAGAGGTAAAGTAGCCCCTAGAATCCTATTTTAAGCTGTCAAATTTTGGCTCCACAGTCAAGTATCATTACCGAGTGTCAATTGTGGTTGAACAACTTTTTTTCATTTCGTTAAATTAACCATACAAAGCAATGAAAGGAAGTCGACCGCAATATTTCCTCTTGCCAGCATGTTTTGCCCAACCAACCTTTCCCGATCCCACAATATTACCGATGCTGCCATAATAAAAGCAGTTACCGGATCTGTTTAAACCAATCGTTAATAACTTTAGAACACCGAGGCATTAAAGGTATAATGAATATAATCCAAACGGGTCTTTTTTTCTCACAACAAAGGGAAACTTTCGACGCAAACTGTCTCAAATTTAAAAAGTCGGTAAAATCAACAATGACTGTCTAGTGAAAGATTGGATCACAGCCCCGTAAAATAAAATACACAGGATATGAAATATTCAAGAGCCAGCCCAATTATACACCATCAAACTCTATTTGGTGTTGTTTTAGGTTTTATGCAAACTACTTTGAGTTTTTTAAAGCAAACTATTGCAAAACGATATTAAAAAAAGGTTACGTTAAATGCACGATTTACAGTTCCGAATAATGAATCACATTGTAAAGCGAAAACGTATTTATTGAGATAAAAGATTTCAAACCATATTTTGTCATGAATTGTAATTTATTCACAAATCCACCTATTCGATCTGGTCTATTCTTTCACGAGTAAATAAATTTAAAAGAGCTCTTTAAGCCAAATGAAAATTTGTGCAAGACCATGTCAGAGGCTAACAGATCAAATTATAGCACTCGTTTCTTATGTTTTGAGTCGAGTTTTATGCCCTGAAAAATCCATTGCCACAAATGGAAAATCAACAGGAACAACTTCAAATAAAGCAGCTGCACATTTTCACCGCATTAACAATGATTAAAAGGATGAGGAATCAAAATTTCAACCCTTTAAATTCAAGATTTTAATCAGCACGCTTTAAGAAACAAATCATATTAGCATATTTTTTCACGAAACGTGGTAAAGAAAATAATGGGGGCCACACCTTTCTATGTAAGTTTTATATTTTTCATTTTTTGTACATTTGCATTGAAGTCACTCCTCCTTTCTATTAACCTTTCAATATCGTTGTCAAGTAGGTTCCATAAATTCAAAACAATGAATGCAGTTAACCTTGGCATGCAGACAACTTTGTTTCATCGATTCTCGAGGATTTTACCACTGAGCTTACTTGCCGACTTTCAAGAGCTTACGAAAACACATCAAAGACGTTGTCTCGGCGATACTATGTCGAAACCCCAAGCTTTTACAAGCTGTAATGCACTCCCTCCTTTATCTGAGCATCTCACAAAATCTGACTACACTTCCACAAATTGCAAAATTACGCATCAAATATTCTTGGCCCCAGGTCCTATTTTAAATAAGCTATATGAATTTGTGAGGCCATTTTTGACCATTTTGGTTTGATATGTGCTGTGTTTTGTGTTTTGTTTTACACTGGCAGTATCTCTCTTGCCTCCTTCCTCCCCTATTCTGAGATATGCGTCTAAACATATCACATCTGCGGGTATCTATTAGTGGATATGACAGATAAGGAAAAACACGCAAAACTTGGTAGTCACGCATTTGCACGAACTATCCAACTTCGCCGTTTTGTGTTTTCATACACCTTCGATGTTGAAGTGAACGTTCTGGTAATCGATTGTCCTTTCATCGTGCCAGAGTTAAGTTTAAATGGTTGAATTTTGGGAGTATATGTAAAAAGCGCGAAAGCCACTCGCTGAACACGTCAAATTTATTCGATTATGACAGTGTTACATTAAATACCAGAAGCGGAAGATGTAGGTTTGAGCGATGTAAAGTGTGAAAGCTTTTAATTCTTTCCTGGTTCACAGAGAAACGTTCTTAGCAAGATAGATCCCAGGGAGGCAAAGGAGGGAAAGCCTGGGATCGAAGTCGCGTCCTGTGCGTTTACTAGTCGATGACGTAATACCACCTACCAGAATTTTACTCAGTACAGGAAGTTAAAACTATTTGTTCAGCTGTGAAACACACATCAGGAACTACATACAATGCAACTTCCTTTTACTAGACTCTTTCGCCCACAATCATGAGTCGTGTTCTCTTTAAAACCGGTTTTACTTAATTGGACTTAACATGTGTTGAATTGAACTGGTGTTCAAGTACCAAAGTTCGCTGTAAAAGGACTGAACTGAAACGAGGATCGTCTCAAATGCCCATTTAGTTCTCATTTGAAATAGCCACTAGTGACTGACTGACAGACGTGTTTTTATTGTACTTTAGTTTTTTGCGGAGCACTTTACAAGCTAAAACGGAAGCATTAGCTTTCCTATTAGCATACTAGTTTGCAATTTACTATATATTGGGGAGAACGTGGCGAGAGTAACGCTCAAAGTTTAGTCTACTGTTACAAAACTCCTGATTGCACTTTACGTTACACCTTCGACTTTACAAGATTGCTCACTAGTGATAGCAACCCGACTTCTATTTCCATTTGTACTCTTGTCTACGTTGCTAACGTTAAACATTAAGCACTTAATGACTAACCCCAAGGGGAACAGTGAGTTTTGTTTCCCCGAGTCCCTCGACATTCAAGTCGAGGGAAAACAAAACTCAGTTTTCCCGCGGGGACAGTCATTAAGTGTTTTGTTACACCTCCCAACTCAAAAATACAAAAATCGTTTGCTTGATGCCGGCTGGCTCACCAATTTGCCGCGGTTTCAAGGAGTACGACCTGATCATGTGCGCCGGCGGAGTCGAAAGTTTAAGTTGTTGTTTCCCCCGCGCTAGGGAGTTAGTGAGTTTTGACCCTCGGCACATGACACGTTTTCCTCCAATCGGTAAACGTATTTGAGTTGGGAGGTATAACAATATTTGTTGTTTCCCTGGGGTCTATCTGCTATTGACGATATTGATGTCAGTCATGCGCCTTGATCATGAATTTCGTCATAACATTGTCAAAGTAGCTGTGGATCAGCAGGCTACTTTGACAATATTATGATAAAATTCATTGGCAATATCAGGACAGAAGTATGAAAAACTGGCGTCCATTTGTTTTTTACGATAACAAATTGTTAAATTGTCCGCTCTCGCTCGTTGATGCACCGCATAAATTATAAATACATGTGTCTGTCCGCTTATTGACAATGACAATAAGCCAATGAGCACGCACGAATTTATGCAGTTATCGTAAAAAGAACGAGATACGAACTCAAAGACTATGAATCAGACATGGCGAGTTCATGAACGTTACAATCGCACTTAGTAAAGAAAATCCAGCACATCTTGCTCGTTGTTTACTGTTCTCATTTCACGATCACTGTTTCTGGAATTCACTTGAGAATCAGTCTCTTGCTTGAGTTCATCTGTTAATTGCCACGAGCCTGGTTACTCAGCTGTCCTGTGACGTCACCTTACTGCACATCCGAGCTAACAAACCCGACAGCTGTAACAAGCTATTTACACCCTCCACTATCCTCATGTGTGTGTAACCGATTTCCTTCAGACGAAAGGGAAAAAAAAACATTTATTAGTTACACTACCTTGTTGGTCCTTGCACAAAAAGGCCAACATATAATACAGAATCAAGATCTGAAAACATTTTAAACTTTGTCATTGTAAACTACAAGGTCGAGGCATTATAAAGAAATGATCAAACCTCGTTATTAAAAATAGAGACAACAAGGAGCCTCCTTGAAGTGGTGTGGTAAACTGTTCCATTCATTCGTAATTCAGTCTAAATTGAATTGGCGTCACTGAATATCTTTTCAATCGTGAACGGTGAGAATTTTACGATACTGGAAGAATGGGAACATTACAACAAATTCAATATATACAATGCGGACAGTCGGTAACAGGTCGTTTCGCCTTCTGTCTGTTCGCCTATGTTTAGAGTCGATTCGCCAAAGTCTAGTATGTCAGTTCGCCTACGTTCTTAGAATCCTTTCGCGTACTATGACATGCATTCCAGCCTCGACGTCTAGAGAAGCAACGCGCTAAAACACGAAAGTTGGAATGTTTAAAACTTGATTATCGGCAACGCACTGAGAAACTGCAGAATGTGTTAATCTAAATAAACCACCGTTTACGGTCTTTGTGTAGACTTGTGACTCCAAGTTTCAAGTTTCAAGTTTTATTATTTTACACTGTTTGCAGACTTGAGCGATACTCAAGGAGGTGAGTCAAGTGCATGAATCAACTGTTTTATTCAATGATTGTCATAGTACAGTCGTATATTTAGCGTCTTTTCCAAGTCTCAGCCGGTCACCGTTTTACGTTTACGTTTAAAATGATACTTTGCCACATAGACGCTAAGAAAGTGTTTTACAAGTGCTATGTCACGGCTTGCGCATCTTAAAAAGTTCAGCCTAAATTTTTCAAATTCGTTGTTTGTAATCCGTGTCAATCTTCTCCATCCTTACAGCGGTTATCAGTCACACGCGCCCTCCAACGATTTTTTTCCATTTTGAAAACTACGTTTTGGTGGACGTCAATCAAATGTATCCATGACAATAACGGCGTCAAATTCTCAGAGTATCCGAGTTGCTCTTTCATATCATCTTTACTTGACTCGTCGATAAACAGAATCTGAGAAGTAAGACTTATAAAATCGTTTAAAGCGCCTTTTCGTTCGTCTCGCTCACGGGCAATGTTTTGAAGCTACAAATTTACAAACATTGTACAACCACAACAACATGAGAATGAACTAAATATAAATAAATAAACTTTATTCCAGAATGAACTACAAAAGTCTAAATGCTAATCTCTTGCGGCTTTCATTACCTTTTTATTACTGACATTCCCACATGCCGTGTGGTTCTCTTGACGGTTTGCTTTGCATATAATTTGCCTGTCTGCTACTAGTATTCCAACCACGCTTGAAACTCGTCAAGATAGATCTCTGCATGCCGGGATTATCAGTATTTTAGCAAGGCGAATGACAAGAATTTCTGCGGTGAAAATAATCTGCATCCATAACAAGCTAATAAATAGTCAATCTCCACATAAAACGACTCATTTCAGCGGCCAACTTTTTCAGCTACCTTGTATCTTTCCTTTCTTCGACTTTCTCTTTGGCGGATCGCTCACGGCTCTAGTTTTGTTTCGTACGCCGCCTTCTTCACAAACGTTTCCCTCGCAAAAAGTGTTTATGCTATGCAATTCAAAGACAAACCGCGTTTCCTCTACATAAGAGCCCTCCATCTCAGCGAAATTGCAAATTACTTTGTCATAATGACTGAGCGATTATTCCTGAACCAACGACGATCGAACATGGCCGTGAAACTGACACGACGAAATGAACACGGATATTGTCATGGATACATTTGATTGACGTCCACCAAACTTAGTTTTTGAAATGGCAAAAAATCGTTGAAGGGCGCGTGTGACTGATAACCGCTGTAACCATCTTTGTTCCATTATGGTTTATTATTATCTCTTTAGAGTTTTTCTTTCCTAGTAAACTATTATTTTAGGTTTCTTTCAATTTCAAAGAAGGTAATTTTGTATGTGGCCAAAATAACTCAAAATACTGTGACTAAGCTTCTTAAACACTTGCTCCAGAGCTTTCGCTTGAACAACGCGGATATTTACGACTGTTTTGCAGTATTTTTCCTACTCTTGCAAACCCTGGTAACTGCTCTCCAGCATCTTACCTTGATGAATTCCAGTTTAAGATACTCTGACATCTGATAGTTCTTACACACGCGAAAGATGTTGGTGATGATGTCCTCTGGAGCATAACCCATGTACCACAAATGCGAAAGAACCTTGTAAGCCTCGTCTATGTCCCCTGTTGAGCAGGATTTGATCATCTCTCGAATCATTAGAGGATGAGGCTCATCACAAACCTAAAGTACATAGTGGTAATCACAGAATCACAATCAAATCCAAACTGGGCTGTTTCACCATACTGTAAGTGACTACAAAAAATCACTTTGTAATACCTGGCTTATGAAACATAACGTTTTAAAATATAGATAGGACCCTGCGCGCACTCTGATTGGTCAAAAATCCATGTTTTATCAGAGTATAAAACAAAAAAAGCGTGTGTTATTGCTTTGCGCGTGTAAAATCTATGTTTTAAGGCAAATGAAGAAGCCTAAGCCGTGTATAACACTGTGATAAAACACTCCGGCCATTTGAGAACACTCGGGAAATGTAGAAAACACTCGCCTGCGGCTCGTGTTTTCTACATTTCCCTCGTGTTCACAAATGACCATCGTGTTTTATCACAGTGTGATACACGGCTTAGGCTTCTTTATTTGTTAATTATATAATAACAAAATCAATGCGCGCGCTCTGATTGGTCAATCAGCTATGGTTTACTATGCCGGTAAACCCATGGAAACATCGCATCGCCTGCGGCTCGTGGTTCACAAACTTTTCTCGTGTTCTCCAAAACAACACGCGTGGGTTATTACCCCTATAAACCCATAAAGAGTGGTCTATTCCTAAAGTAATCTAAATTCAAAACTTGAAGTAAAACAAAACAAAACAAAACAACAACAAAAACAACAGCCAGTGCCAAGCTTTAAGCTCTTCACTTAACAGCAAAGAAGAGACCTTAAATACATTTGTTAAATGAAATCGCAATGTATAAAAGCAGTACCTTAAATACATTTTCACTGTTCACAAAACCAAATCCATAAAATGTTGACTGAAGGTTATTAATACCCTAAAAGAAATAATACAACATAAAAACAATAAAGCCAGGGAATAAGACATTGTGATTTCTTTTACAAGCGAAATTCTACTGTCATACAATAATGTATAAGGAAAACTGTGTCAGTTGAGTTTCCAGACCTTCGTCTATATTTTAGATTCCCACTTAAGGTGCTTCAAGAATTGCCTGTTTGAACAAGATACTAAAAATGGCAATACTCACTCGAGAATACCATAAAACAATAGACTACCTGCAGTTTGGAAATCATCAGGGAGGATAGCGTAAGATGCTTTAAATGAGAAGGGGTTGAGATGAGACAAGGGCACAGCACTCATGAGATCCTCAACCTAACCCCTGACCCCTACCTTTATTTGTGCTTGTGTTCATGGCAAAAAACACTCATCAGCTATGGGCAGTCTATGAAGCCTAAGGGGGAGAGGTACAGTACTTAACGGATGGATGTATTTTTCATTGGCTTCTCACCTGTCTCATATCACCTTGGGCGGTGAAGACAATAGCCTCCAACCCATCATCAGTTTTGGTAACCTGATAGCAAACAGAGTTATGAATGTTCAAAGCATTAGTCACCTGCAGAACAATCTGTTTCTATTCGCTTATTACGTTGTAAGAATTTTATTAAGACCAAATTTTATCACAATTACTGTGCTTCGTGTCAAAATCAACAACTTGGACTTAGGTTCAAAAAACTACTGACAAATGCAAATTTAGCTGTCATTAATCATAGGCGCGACAAAAGAACCCTGCATTCTAACAATCATTATTAAAATCTGGATCATTGGATAATGCAATTTGAGAGTTTTCATTGGCTTAGCCATCATGGTATATGAGCCATTATACCATGATCTAGAAAAATGGCGAGCGTATGCGTGATTTTTTTGGCCTTTTTATTTTTATTGTAGTCTACTTTTCTATATTTTGAGGGCATTTTTAATAAAACAATTATTCCACTTGCGCTTGTTGGATATGAGATGATTATAGCTATCTATCATCTCATATCCAACGCGCGCTCATGGAGTAATTGTTAAGTACACACAGACACGACTGTATGAACCTACATGTACAGAAGAGAAATTCTGTTTCTTGAGATGGAGCAGTAAAAGAAACTTCAGATGGCATTTTAATTTAATAGCTTGCATCATTTTGAAAAGCACAATCATTGTTTAGAACATGCACCCCCTTCCCCATGATTACCCTACAGTATATCAGGGTTCTCCCTAAATTTTTGAGTAGAAGGAGAATAAAATGGAGTAGCCGGCAGAGGAATTTCCGCCATTTTGCACGTGTTGGAATACAGAGTATGTTGTCTTATATGGAGTGCTTTTCTTCGGCAACTGCTGTCTCGCAATCCGAGCCTGTTTCGTTCGCTGAACGTTCGATCGATGTCTGCAAGCAGATTCAAGCGTGGCGAAATTCTCGACGAAACTTTCAAGTTTATTCAGTCAAAAACATTTTTTGGACACTTGGCTCTTTAAGAAAAACTTTATTTCCGAATATATTTACCCAAGGGAAGCATCCGTCGCAAATGGAAAAGTTGCGGTTGGATGCACAACCGTCAAAGTACCTATTTATTTTTTTGTTTGGATCTGAGTAGCCGGCGCACCCAGGACGACTAGCCGGCGATTTTCGCCGGTCGCCGGGGCTTACGGAGATCTCTGAGTATATAATTAACAAATAGACTACGAGCCCAAGTTTTCTACGAGCAGATAGTCAACGAGGCGCAGCCAAGTTGACTATCGCTTGTAGAAAACGAAGGTGAGTAGTCTAATTGTTTTAGCATAAATTTACTGTAGTCTCATTGCATAAAAAGAAAAAAATGTCAAGTAACGCGTAGAAAAAAACTGTTTTATTGTCTTACATTAAGTTCAAACGTGATGCGCGATGTGCACTGATGCGTAACTGTTGACTATCAGCAGATAGAAAATGGTAATATAGCCAATCAAATTCACAGATTCACAATAGACTACAGTAAATTTATACTAATTTATAATACACAGATAGGATCCTGCACATACTCTTATTGGTAAAAAAAAAACAAGTTTTATCTTTAATTTATTCCTTAGCTGTACTTTTGTACTGTGTTTAGTTGCCTATGTAAATCTAACCCATATGTCTTGTAAAACTGAGCAGAGTTAAATAAAATCATCTTGTCATCTTGTCTATCAGAGTATAAAATATAGAAAGAGCATGTTTTATTGTTGTTCGCCACATCACCTCCGTATCATAAAGCACATGAAGAAGCCCAAGCCGTGTATTACACTGTGATAAAACACTCGGAACATTTGAGAACACTTGTCAATGAGAAATGTAGAAAACACTGACCTGAAGCTCATGTTTTTACATTTTTTCCCTCGTGTTGTCAAATGCCTGTTGTGTTTTATCACAGAATAATGCATGGCTTAGGCTTCTTTATTTGTTAATTAAAATCTGACCTGTTCTTTTTCACAAACTTCTAACAATCTGTGTAAGACTTGAGCATCAGTTAATCTTGAATATCGCAAAACAGCACATCTTGACTGTATAGCCTCTGAAGAAATAAATTGTTAACTAAAGACAGATTTTGCTCAAAGTTCGAGCAATAGGTGCAAAAAATATTATTTACTAAAAATGTGCTCATAGCATGATAAATTTTGGAATATCAATTTAAAAAACTCAGTTTACTGCAGTTCATTTCTCTAAGTGACCCTGCAATTAAATTCTCAGGCATTCTCGAGAAAGTTAACGTTAAACCTTGTAAGAATACTTAAAGTACATGTATGTGTTATGGTGTTTCTAACTAACACAAAACCTCTGTTTTAATTGAAATATGGATAACTTCATGTTCAATTTTCTCTTGCAGGGTCACTTGCAACAATTTCTTCTTAACTGTATTCAAAATATTACCATGCCATGAGGTTTCTTTGGCAACTTAATTTCCACCATTATTGCTTCAAATGTTTGGTGGAATCTTAAATTAAAACTACCACACCACACACAATTTAGTAACAGTAAATGAGAACTATAACACATGACTGATAAATGAAGTACAGGGTAAAATTGTACTTACCAATAATTTTGTCGGAAGTATTGCATGCCAGAGCAAATCGCGTAGTTTTGGAGTAGATTTCCATTGTTCTTCTAAGAGCCTGCTGTGCCCCATCTGTCATGCTATGAAAAAGGAAAATGCAGCTGGCTAAGGATAAACCTGTGTAACTCACTGCTGATAATTCCTAATTAATCCCAGTAGTGCTGAGTACCGGTATATCATTTTCAGAAATGTACATGTTGCCAACTTAAAAGTACTGTGTTCAACCCTCACAAGCTATTAATAATAATTCAGGGTTCTTGCTAATTTTTTGCATAGAAGGTAAAAAACCAAAAATAGCAGGTAACTTTGTTACCTGCCCCTCTCACTGGGAGTGTGGGGGCGCATAGGCCTCCACCGGGGTCCAGGTGCAGTGCCCCGGGGGGGGGGGGGGGGGGTCCAGGGGGCGAAGCCACCAGAAGCTACTGGGTTTTCGGTGATTCAAAGTGTCTTTTGACATGTCTCGTGGCACCCTTTTTCATGAGCCAAGAAATTCTTGTTATAGCCAAAGTCATCGTTTTTATTGATTAAATCAGTTATATTAATAGTACTCTTTTGATAATGTTGTAATCAATCTAGATAAATACTTTGCTAATGCCGGGCAAGTGAATTCAAGTGTTAACTTGACGTTGGTATCGATCACTGTCGCGTGTCAGCAGCTGTTAAATTAATTTAATACTCAGCAAAAATGAAGTAGGTTATACTATTTCAATGATTTTCACTCACCACCGCTTTTCTGACGCTTTGGTTCAAAACCAAATTCCTGAAATTCCGACAGACCTTTCTGTCGTTTTCAACTTGTGAACGCCATTTTGTAAACATTTCTTAATGGATTTTGGGGCGTTTCACCTGGCCGCGAGAGGAATGGAAAGAAAACATTGCGGACGTCGCTCCAGGGGTGAATTGGCAACAACAAGCTGGATTGCTTCAACAATTTATGTATTTTCAAAGCAGAAACATCTGCTTGATATCTTCACAGCATTGGTTGGAAGGGGAAAGCAATAGTTTCCCATAAACGCAATGGGATTTCACCTTTGAACAGACGAACCTTCATTGAATACTTTTGATAAATAATTCAGTGAAACAGCCAGTAACATTTACTTGAACAGCCGGTTAAAATAACCGGTTACCGGCTCTTAACAAGAACCCTGATAATTAGTATATACCACACAAGTGAAATATGGCACTTTTCGCACACACTGATTGGCTAGCTCGGAGGTGATTCACCTCCGAGCAGCCGAAAAAACAAAACAAAATGGCTTTGTTGGTACATTGTAACAAATAAAGTTACTCTTTGGTCCACTAGTTATTCAGCTTGTGTGGTATATACTAAAACAATTATTCACCTCAGTGTTGCTGAAAGTGGTGGATATTTACCTCCACTCCGGTGAATAATAATTATGTACTAAAACAGTGGATAGCGATGAAGGTGCGCGGTGATTGGATAGTCAAACACTGAATATCCATCACTATTTACCTCCTGTTGCCCAGTGACAAGTGAAGAAATCATCCAAATTAAATTTTGTGGTGTATATTATCTCACTGTAGTATATACTAAAAAACTATTCACCTCAGTGTTGGTGGTTAGCGCTGGATATTTACCTCAGGGCTTCGCGGCTTGGTAAATATCCACCGCTAGCCACCTCCACTTTAGTGAATAGTTGTTAATTATTTCAGGTACCACCTTGATGTCAGAACATATGTACATACCTATCAGCTTCATCCAAAATTATAATTTTGTGTCTGCCTTTTGGTAAAGTTACTTTTTGTTGAGCAAACATCTTTATCTTGTTACGCACCACGTCAATTCCTCTGCAACAGTAATTAAGAGTTACTTTCTGTATTGTTCCAAGAGGGAGGGACAAATGGGTTAAAAGTTACAAAGCATACATCCACATGTGTCTTTCTCCTTCCTGTTCAAGTTCATAATTTTTCCAATGCAGTAGTCTCTTGAAAATGATGTGACAGGTGCCTTGAAATAGACTGCATGGCAACTTCCTGGTTGCTGAGTACAATGCTACCCCTGTCAGGCCAATCATACTGTAATGGCTTAGTATTTATTGCACTACAGGGTTTGAAATAATGGCCGGTCAACAGACAATGTCCAGACTGATTGGGGATTTGACCAGTCAACCTTTCATCTTGCCAGTGTTGACTGGTCGCATTTGATTGTATCGAAAATATAATAAATTGAAGTTTCCATGCTGCTCAGTTACAGATTTCAGTTGTTATCAGTACTAAGGGAGTTGCCGTGTATTGTAGAACTTAGATGTGAAATCCTGGGTAAAACTGAACTAGAACTGTTGATTACAATTCATGCCATGAAACAGACTTTAGGGTTCAAGCACTTCTCCTCACAAAATTTAAAACATTTTCACTTTTATTTTTCAAGTTTTACAGTGTACATTTCTCCCTTCTTTTAAATTAAGTAATTCCTCAGAGCAGAATAAATATTACCGGTATATATGGATAAGTACAATGCAAAGGAACTATACTATATTAAGCTAATATATATT
Organism: Platygyra sinensis; assembly: GCA_019787425.1. Taxonomy (NCBI): domain Eukaryota; kingdom Metazoa; phylum Cnidaria; class Anthozoa; order Scleractinia; family Merulinidae; genus Platygyra; species Platygyra sinensis. The sequence continues at coordinate 72,556 of JAHPZR010001636.1, forward strand.
CCATTCTTCGCAAGTTTATGTGTTTATCTGTTGAATGCATAATATAAACATAAAAGGTTATACAATGATAAACATTTGCGAGTCTAAATGTACAAACATTTTATGTTTTCTACATGTAGCTAATATTCGCCTATGGAGATAACATTTTCTTAATTATAATGGGGAGTATCATGGATAACTGGCAGAGTTTTAGGATCAAGATCTCACACCATGATACGTACAACAGAAATCATTATACTTGGAGGCTGCCATTGGTCAGGACAAATTTAATGTGTGCAAAAGTTATATTTAACATGTTATGAGTTAATCTTACACAAAATGTACCTGTTAATACACATACACTAAGTTACAATTCGCCACTGTAATTTATGTTAATACTTACATTTATTGTTAACAATGAGTGCTTTTAAGTACCATAAGTTCTAAGCAACAGGAAATATACATGAATAATGTTAGTTTTGGTTCAAGGTCCCCTGCTTTAAGAGTTATTGCGGGCCCAAGAGAGGCCAGCAACCCTAATCTTGACAGTGACCAGCGGATTGTTTATTACGCATGCGCACCACGTTTATAACAGGGACGCTGAAACTGGAAGTTGAAAATTTGTTTCTACTAAGAATGATCAGAAGGCGAAAAATGTGTCAATCACAAAAGCTTGTCACATGGGATGCAGACTCTTTTGTCATATGGAAATTTGCTGACGTTGTTATGAAAGTTTGCCACATGGGATCCAAGAAAATAACCCGAGTTTGTCGAAAATGTTTTTTTTTTTCCGCTAGAACTTGGACTCAGAACATGTAGAAATTTATATTCGTTTGAATCGTCAATGAAATGACCTTGTACAGATATTTTCACCTTCGGGGTCAACAAAAGTCTCTGATTATGCCAAACGGGTCAAACCCACGCTTTGCAAAAATCTCTTCACAAACCCTGACTTCGAAGCGATATAACACTTTAGGGTTAATAGATATTACTCATCGGCATAAGTACAATCAATTCCTTAACAATCCAGCTTTATCATGTTAAGATTTTGGCAAAGTGAAAGAAAACCAGACTTAATAAGAATTTTGTCACCTTGCGTCTTTGCTTGGCTACGGCGCCCATTAGCAACCGAAAAACACGAACAACACAAGCCGACGTTTCGGTCAAAAATTCCCAGAATTGTTGCCTGAAAACTAAACCATGAATGGGAACATCTTTTCCAAACTTTCCTTACGTGATTAAGACGAAAAAATGACCTCGGCACGCTAGAGAAGAGAACAAAAGAAACAACAAAACAGACAGCATAAACAACGCGATAATCATTATTCAGTTTCAGCACGGAAACAAAAATAAAGCTTGCTTCTGGATAATTTCACCCTTAAAAGCCAGCAAATGGTCCTAAATTACTCTCTGCAGTATCCTCAGAAATGTCCTGACTTCCATCTCTAAAAGATTTTGCCTCAATTTTGAGCAAATAAACATTCCTCTGCAACCGGCTTGAATATTTAAGTAGCTAACTTGACAAAAATTGGCGAGAATCGAAAGTAATGTCAATTTTCTGTCACACTTTCAATTAAGTGGTCTTACCATATCCAATATCTTTTGCAGACAAGGTACGCATTAATACATATCACTTCTTCTCTCAGTCTGCCCATTCCCAACGTCTTCAAGTGCATTCAGGCCCGCACTACTAGTTTAATATCTAATAATAAATTTGACTGGCCAGAAACAGTAGGGGACTGAGCTTAAATTAATTTGACTGGTCATTGTGTCTGGAGACTCTGTGGAAATTACTTTGAACTCTGCACTGGATTCTGGATTGAGCAGTCTTGAGTATTGAAATGGTAGTAAATGTATATTGTGTTCTTGGGTGGGACACTTTTTAACCTTACAGTACCTCTCTCCACCCAGAAGTATGAATGGTGTACAGTGAGTAGTTAGGGAAGCCAGACATCACATACTATCCAAGGGCAATAGGATCACTCTTAGATACACTGTACTTCAAGCAGTGAGACACGTAGCTAACCACTAGTTTAGACAGGATAGCCACTCTGATTCTCATGACTGGTATGGGCCTTATACACCCAGTGTACATACCTGTCATTAGATGCATTCAATTCAAGAACAGCATCTTTGAATGATGAACCCAGAAGAGCTCTGGCCAGACACAAGATACTTGTAGTCTTTCCTGTACCAGGAGGACCCTAAAAAAATATGCACATTGCTAAAAATTAATACAATGAACTCATGTAAGAATATCAGCTGCATTCTGGTTACATTAAATGAAACAGAAAATAAGGATTATGTGATTGAAAAAAAAAACTACTTTAAATTACTACTTTGGTGTTAGAGCTTTTTGATTATGTTTGTAGGTTGCCTAGCAAATGGACTGCAGATAGAAATACCTGGTCAGGATTGGTGCAAGAAGACAAGTTAAAAGGAACAGTCCCTTAAATTTTAAACAATTGACACTTCTCATTTTTTTCTTCCAAAGAAAAGAAATAATTTGCCAGTTCTGGATTATGGATGCAAGAAAAGATTTTCACCTACCACCCACTACAAAATTCATTTTAGAAAAGTATAAGTAGGTAATGTTAAATACCAAGGATTTACTTACAGCAATAATGATGTTTGGAACATTTCCCTGCTCTGCAAAAACCTTAATAAAAATATGACTTGAAAGGTTAAAATATGGAAGTTAGCATCATAGAGTAATAATGGCCGATTTTATAAGTTAAAGATGCCTTATCCAACTGGACAAGCTTGGTCAAACTTTTGTAGCTCGTCCCTCATAGTGCATCATTCAATGCTAATTTTGAAGGATAGTTATCTGGACGTATAATACATCTTGTGACCATCTTTATACTAGAGAGGCATACCCAGATGAACTACGAATGTTTGCTCACGTTTGTCCACACAGTTTATGAATCTTAAGTATAAAAACCATGAGGACACATTATCCTTCTGGATGGATAATAGCGGAGCTCCGGCGGCCCAAAGGGCCGCCAAGCAGAGCCCCATACCCATATACGAAAGAAAAGGAAACCCATGAGTTGATTTTCTCATGGTTATCATGGCTAGCGGCATTGGCCGTGGGCGCGCATGACAACGATGATGACAACGATGACGACGGAGTCGCGCAACATGGCGGCCATACTCCAAATAATAGGTTGACAGAGATATGCAGCCTTGATTTACCGTGTACTTCTTTGATATTGAACATCCATGTTATGATCAATTGACACCTGTCAAAACAAGGTATCCGCTGACCAGTATCACATGACCATATTGCGGGCTCAAATATACAACTCATTGAGGTCATGTGTTTTTTCGAAGTTGGCCGCTGACCAAATGCTGGTTATTGATTGGATCGCGGACTCAAGACATGTTAACCAGTTGAAAACAGGACAGGATTGTTTGGAAGCCGGTTAACGCAAGCCCAGGATTAAAATTTATTCAAATCATAACTTTTTCCTCTATACAAATGTTTTTTTGCGATTATGAAACTGAAAACAGAAAGCCAAACAATAAACAAAAATCCTCACCGCAAAGTTACAAAACTCAAATCAAAATTCTACCTTTTTCTGGGTTAGCTTAATCAGGTACTGAACAACCCGGCCAAGGAGCTACACTTTCAGGTTGGCCTAAATCTATATATTAAATCTTCTAGTATAAAAACGACCAATCAAATTCTAAACATGGGGGGTGTATCCTTTCCTTTTATAGGCTTCCTCCACTTTTAGCATTTGCTCAGCCATAACGTTTTTCCTGTGACTGCAGGCATAGCCTGGTAACATGTTGCTGGTCAAATAAATAATCTTCTACTGGCAGATTAACAACATTTTTACTATAACTGCAGAAATTCTTGCACGCTCATTGGCTTTTTTAATTGTCAATAAGCGGACAGACACATGAATTTATAATTTATGCACTGCAACAGCGAACAATTTTACAATTTGTATTCATAAAAAACAAATTGATGTCAGTTTTTAATGGTCTGTCCTGTTATTGACAATGAATTTCATTATAACTTTGTAACAGTAGTCTGCAGATCCACTCGGCTATCGCCTCGTGGATCCCCAGCTACTTTGACATGTTGTGACTAAATTCATGATCAATAGCAGCACAGACGCATGAAAAACTGACATCAATTTGTTAAATATACAGTCTGAATGTTATGCAGTGCATTTTGTACAGGCTCATCCCTTCAGCACTGACTGGTTGGTTGCAAAAATTACACGGTCTAAGAGATTTCAAAATCTAAAACAACATATTTTCTTAAATTAAGCTTAAGTACAGTATGCAGTGGCTAGTGTAACAAATAACAGTACCTCTAAACGACTGACAGTTTCCTCATTTCCAACTATTTCATGAAGTTTTGTTGGTCTGTATTTCTCTACCCTGAAAATAAATAACATCACAAACATTAGTTTATCAACTGAGTGGAAGGCCAAGGTACATGCGATATGACAGAGAGGCTGCCATCACATCACCGACCGCAAATCGTAGATCGTCCATTTTACGTACCATGGAAGTTCAAAGCCTTTAACGTGTTTTCCCGAGCTAGAACTTGCACTAGATGATCCTTTAATTGTTGCTTTTTCCTTCTGTGGTAAATCTACTTCCATTGCTTCGTCTTTGGAGGTTTTTGAGCTTGTTGAAACTGTCGAGCTCGACACCTCCACTTCCATCTCGTCCGCCATCTTGGTTATGTCACGTGGAAATAATTTGGCGCCAAAAGTTTAACTCCCGCGCAGCTAAGGGACCGTTCATTTTTTACGAGGTAGGGGTGGGGGCGCTGGTGGGATTGGGGGGGGAGCATCTCAAAATATAAGGGAAAAGGGGGGATCACGTAAAATATTTTAGTCATGCTTTAAGATGGGATAAGTTTTACTATTCTTAAAAGAAACAAACAAAGATAGTTTTAAAATCTATTCTTGAGTTGCACCGTCACGCAATTGAAAAATAATTCGAAAACCATTCAGTCAATAAGCTCAAGAAATTATCATGTTATAGGAGATTAATAATTAAGACACTTCTTCAAGTTTCAGGTCTGTACGTTTTCCCGATCTTCAAATATTTGTCGAAATATTTTGCACAAATTCACAGAGCCCATTATATATTGAGCCGCCATGTTGGTGTACCTCCAAGGAACACCAACATGGCGGCCGTAAAATAGTGTAAACATCTGGAACTTACTTTGGCTTTCTAGGCCGCGGCCCGGGGGGGGGGGGGGCGGGTACTCCCTTATATGGGCTATATAGGTATGTGTGGCCCCAAAGGGTGTGGTTTTTCAGCCGTTTTGGTCATAAATAGGGCATCGATTTTAGCTGATTTTGGCTATTTTGGTCATTAATCGGGTATGGTTTTTGTACTCTAGCCCTGATATGGGTATGTTCTTAAACCTGGAGGCCACTTTTTCACCATTATCGAAAAGAAAATAAACAATAGGCCTTCACAAGTTACGTTTACGGTAATTTCACATTGGTCTGAGCTAGGGATCCAATTATAACGCAGGTCTGAAACAGGATTTTGATGTAGGGTTTAGGTCATAAATAGGGTTTCGAATTTTTGGTCAAGTCATAAATAGGGTAGGGAATATCGCAGATTTTGGTCATAAATAGGGTAAGTGTTTTGGGAAGCGGGCCGCACACCCCCACCCAATTTTTCTGGGAGTACCCCCCGGGGGCCGCGGATTATCTTAACTGATCAAGCAAACATTTAAATGAGCAGTTTTCCTAATACTTTAACTTCTTAAAAGGCTAAATATCCCGAGATAAGTATGTATGTCTGGATTTATGAAAACGGGGCGGAATTGATGGGTTTCACCTCGATTTCGCTACCCTTTTCGGGCTCCCTCAAGCCATGTAGAAAGCTAAAAAAGAGAGAAAGAACGACAGTGAAGGAGAGAGAAACGAGTGGAGAAGGAGAAAAAAGATTGACTTTCCTTTTAATTTTTATATCGTCGCCTTTGGAGATACTCTCTGACGAGAAAAAAAAACACCCGCTTAGGGCGCGTCTTCAGTTCTTAGCACCGTGTTCATAAGTCCAGACATATATATCTACGAAACATGGCTGAATGACCCGGAAAGGCCGTCATGTCATCGTTTCAAATTACAGTTGATCTATCTAAGGCACGTGGAAGCCAACTAGGCCATTTCTAGACCACTTGTTCGCTATTCTGTGCCAATAATGGCACAGAATAGCGAACAAGTGGTCTAGAAATGGCCTAATTGGCTTCCACGTGCCTTGTAATCAGGCTCTTCTTTCAGTGTGAACCGACCAAATTTTGGCAAACCGATTCAAAGCCCTTCTTTTCTTTACTTATGCGGAAGGGGAATTCGGAAAAGGAATGAAAAATGGCGGGGACCATTCCTCTTTAATTTAGGAAAAAGATTCAAAAATCCAACAGTAGCGTGACAGAGATGAAAATTAAGTAAATATAAAGATAGAAACCTTGTTTTGTTTATAAAAGTTCCGTAGCTTTGAAATTGTAGTCTGTAGCCGTGGAATCGTTATTAAAAGCAGAAGGAACGTCCCTAATTCTTTGGTTTACACGTGAGGTCATCATTTTCTAAAATACAAAACTAAAGACCCACCAAAGTTATTATCTTTATTAGGTATGAGAGCGGATGAGAGGGTGCTAATGGGGGTACCTAGTTATCAGCTAACTACTAATTTTTCGCCCAATTGTCAGTTAACTACTAATTCTAGTTAATTATTATCTTTCATTCTCATCTTTCGTTTCTTTCCAACAGAATTTTCATTTGAAGTCGTTCTTGACTTTCCTGGTTTTTGTGTAACAATAATCGGTTGTTTGTTGGTCCAATTGACTTTTCTCTGGTTGACATGCACTGTAGACATGCAAACAAAAATCAATAATGATAATAAAAATAATAATAACAACAACAATAACAATAATGAAGATGATGATGATGATGATGATGATGATGATGATGATGATGATGATGATGATGATGATGATGATGATGATAACTTGCGGGTGACGGACCATTTGAAATAGCCAGAGGAGATCGGGGGGAGGGGGCGACTTTTCTCGAAAGAAATTTCTGCAAGAGAAACTTAAATAAATAAATCCTGCAAACGGTTTATGCCTAAAAAAACTTATGCAATGGAAGAAAACAAAAATCCTGAAAGCAAGTGTGCCTTAAAAATATCGTGCGAGGGAAATTTTTTACCTCCCCTCCCTCCGGTTATTTCTAATGGTCCGTCCCTTCTTAGATTCTCATACAAACATATACCTGCCAACTCTCACGCCTTAGGCGTGAGTCTCACGCCTGCGGGTTGAAAACTTCGATCTCACGTTTTCTTACTTTCTTAGTCATTTAATCTAAAAGGGCTCGTATGGTCAACCCGCGCTCGCTTGCTCGGCAAGATTCTAAACAAAGTGACGAAACAAAATACTACGCCTAGCCTATGACTTCATTCGACAGCCTGGTAAAATCAGAAACTTATAAAAGAAACAGTTAATTGTTCCTCGTGCGAGAAGTTCAGGAAAATTTTAAACCGGCACTTTGCGGAGCCATTCAAAAGGGCTCTTTTCAGAGCCACCACAAAGAATAAGTCTTGGCAGGGCCCATCTTGGTCGTCCTTTGCTTTCATCCTTTTGTCACTAATGGAAATAACATCATGGATTTCCCACGGTACACATTTAATTGAGCATATGGCTTTTCCAAAACAGAATACCTGCAATTGTGGATCTTAAATCATTTGACCTTACCTCCGATTTGACAAGACAAACGCTAGTGAAAGTAACCTACAAGCCAGGCCTTGAGTACCTTTTAGAATGCTTTCTCCCGAGTACTTTTGCCCGAAATCATCAGCGTTTTGCCCGAAAAATCTCAAAATTTTCTGCGACTGGGGGGGCTGCAGCCCCCCCCCCCGCCCCCCCGCCTCGTACGCCTATGGGGGCGATTGATTTAAAGCTGTTCAGATTGAAAAGATCGAAGGAAACGGTTAATGGTATGTATTTTGTTTCGTCACTTTGTTTAGAATCTTGCCGAGCAAGCGAGCGCGGGTTGACCATACGAGCCCTTTTAGATTAAATGACTAAGAAAGTAAGAAAACGTGAGATCGAAGTTTTCAACCCGCAGGCGTGAGACTCACGCCTAAGGCGTGAGAGTTGGCAGGTATATGTTTGTATGAGAATCTAAGAAGGGACGGACCATTAGAAATAACCGGAGGGAGGGGAGGTAAAAAATTTCCCTCGCACGATATTTTTAAGGCACACTTGCTTTCAGGATTTTTGTTTTCTTCCATTGCATAAGTTTTTTTAGGCATAAACCGTTTGCAGGATTTATTTATTTAAGTTTCTCTTGCAGAAATTTCTTTCGAGAAAAGTCGCCCCCTCCCCCCGATCTCCTCTGGCTATTTCAAATGGTCCGTCACCCGCAAGTTATCATCATCATCATCATCATCATCATCATCATCATCATCATCATCATCATCATCATCATCATCATCATCTTCATTATTGTTATTGTTGTTGTTATTATTATTTTTATTATCATTATTGATTTTTGTTTGCATGTCTACAGTGCATGTCAACCAGAGAAAAGTCAATTGGACCAACAAACAACCGATTATTGTTACACAAAAACCAGGAAAGTCAAGAACGACTTCAAATGAAAATTCTGTTGGAAAGAAACGAAAGATGAGAATGAAAGATAATAATTAACTAGAATTAGTAGTTAACTGACAATTGGGCGAAAAATTAGTAGTTAGCTGATAACTAGGTACCCCCATTAGCACCCTCTCATCCGCTCTCATACCTAATAAAGATAATAACTTTGGTGGGTCTTTAGTTTTGTATTTTAGAAAATGATGACCTCACGTGTAAACCAAAGAATTAGGGACGTTCCTTCTGCTTTTAATAACGATTCCACGGCTACAGACTACAATTTCAAAGCTACGGAACTTTTATAAACAAAACAAGGTTTCTATCTTTATATTTACTTAATTTTCATCTCTGTCACGCTACTGTTGGATTTTTGAATCTTTTTCCTAAATTAAAGAGGAATGGTCCCCGCCATTTTTCATTCCTTTTCCGAATTCCCCTTCCGCATAAGTAAAGAAAAGAAGGGCTTTGAATCGGTTTGCCAAAATTTGGTCGGTTCACACTGAAAGAAGAGCCTGATTACAAGGCACGTGGAAGCCAATTAGGCCATTTCTAGACCACTTGTTCGCTATTCTGTGCCATTATTGGCACAGAATAGCGAACAAGTGGTCTAGAAATGGCCTAGTTGGCTTCCACGTGCCTTAGATAGATCAACTGTAATTTGAAACGATGACATGACGGCCTTTCCGGGTCATTCAGCCATGTTTCGTAGATATATATGTCTGGACTTATGAACACGGTGCTAAGAACTGAAGACGCGCCCTAAGCGGGTGTTTTTTTTTCTCGTCAGAGAGTATCTCCAAAGGCGACGATATAAAAATTAAAAGGAAAGTCAATCTTTTTTCTCCTTCTCCACTCGTTTCTCTCTCCTTCACTGTCGTTCTTTCTCTCTTTTTTAGCTTTCTACATGGCTTGAGGGAGCCCGAAAAGGGTAGCGAAATCGAGGTGAAACCCATCAATTCCGCCCCGTTTTCATAAATCCAGACATACATACTTATCTCGGGATATTTAGCCTTTTAAGAAGTTAAAGTATTAGGAAAACTGCTCATTTAAATGTTTGCTTGATCAGTTAAGATAATCCGCGGCCCCCGGGGGGTACTCCCAGAAAAATTGGGTGGGGGTGTGCGGCCCGCTTCCCAAAACACTTACCCTATTTATGACCAAAATCTGCGATATTCCCTACCCTATTTATGACTTGACCAAAAATTCGAAACCCTATTTATGACCTAAACCCTACATCAAAATCCTGTTTCAGACCTGCGTTATAATTGGATCCCTAGCTCAGACCAATGTGAAATTACCGTAAACGTAACTTGTGAAGGCCTATTGTTTATTTTCTTTTCGATAATGGTGAAAAAGTGGCCTCCAGGTTTAAGAACATACCCATATCAGGGCTAGAGTACAAAAACCATACCCGATTAATGACCAAAATAGCCAAAATCAGCTAAAATCGATGCCCTATTTATGACCAAAACGGCTGAAAAACCACACCCTTTGGGGCCACACATACCTATATAGCCCATATAAGGGAGTACCCGCCCCCCCCCCCCCCGGGCCGCGGCCTAGAAAGCCAAAGTAAGTTCCAGATGTTTACACTATTTTACGGCCGCCATGTTGGTGTTCCTTGGAGGTACACCAACATGGCGGCTCAATATATAATGGGCTCTGTGAATTTGTGCAAAATATTTCGACAAATATTTGAAGATCGGGAAAACGTACAGACCTGAAACTTGAAGAAGTGTCTTAATTATTAATCTCCTATAACATGATAATTTCTTGAGCTTATTGACTGAATGGTTTTCGAATTATTTTTCAATTGCGTGACGGTGCAACTCAAGAATAGATTTTAAAACTATCTTTGTTTGTTTCTTTTAAGAATAGTAAAACTTATCCCATCTTAAAGCATGACTAAAATATTTTACGTGATCCCCCCTTTTCCCTTATATTTTGAGATGCTCCCCCCCCAATCCCACCAGCGCCCCCACCCCTACCTCGTAAAAAATGAACGGTCCCTTAGCTGCGCGGGAGTTAAACTTTTGGCGCCAAATTATTTCCACGTGACATAACCAAGATGGCGGACGAGATGGAAGTGGAGGTGTCGAGCTCGACAGTTTCAACAAGCTCAAAAACCTCCAAAGACGAAGCAATGGAAGTAGATTTACCACAGAAGGAAAAAGCAACAATTAAAGGATCATCTAGTGCAAGTTCTAGCTCGGGAAAACACGTTAAAGGCTTTGAACTTCCATGGTACGTAAAATGGACGATCTACGATTTGCGGTCGGTGATGTGATGGCAGCCTCTCTGTCATATCGCATGTACCTTGGCCTTCCACTCAGTTGATAAACTAATGTTTGTGATGTTATTTATTTTCAGGGTAGAGAAATACAGACCAACAAAACTTCATGAAATAGTTGGAAATGAGGAAACTGTCAGTCGTTTAGAGGTACTGTTATTTGTTACACTAGCCACTGCATACTGTACTTAAGCTTAATTTAAGAAAATATGTTGTTTTAGATTTTGAAATCTCTTAGACCGTGTAATTTTTGCAACCAACCAGTCAGTGCTGAAGGGATGAGCCTGTACAAAATGCACTGCATAACATTCAGACTGTATATTTAACAAATTGATGTCAGTTTTTCATGCGTCTGTGCTGCTATTGATCATGAATTTAGTCACAACATGTCAAAGTAGCTGGGGATCCACGAGGCGATAGCCGAGTGGATCTGCAGACTACTGTTACAAAGTTATAATGAAATTCATTGTCAATAACAGGACAGACCATTAAAAACTGACATCAATTTGTTTTTTATGAATACAAATTGTAAAATTGTTCGCTGTTGCAGTGCATAAATTATAAATTCATGTGTCTGTCCGCTTATTGACAATTAAAAAAGCCAATGAGCGTGCAAGAATTTCTGCAGTTATAGTAAAAATGTTGTTAATCTGCCAGTAGAAGATTATTTATTTGACCAGCAACATGTTACCAGGCTATGCCTGCAGTCACAGGAAAAACGTTATGGCTGAGCAAATGCTAAAAGTGGAGGAAGCCTATAAAAGGAAAGGATACACCCCCCATGTTTAGAATTTGATTGGTCGTTTTTATACTAGAAGATTTAATATATAGATTTAGGCCAACCTGAAAGTGTAGCTCCTTGGCCGGGTTGTTCAGTACCTGATTAAGCTAACCCAGAAAAAGGTAGAATTTTGATTTGAGTTTTGTAACTTTGCGGTGAGGATTTTTGTTTATTGTTTGGCTTTCTGTTTTCAGTTTCATAATCGCAAAAAAACATTTGTATAGAGGAAAAAGTTATGATTTGAATAAATTTTAATCCTGGGCTTGCGTTAACCGGCTTCCAAACAATCCTGTCCTGTTTTCAACTGGTTAACATGTCTTGAGTCCGCGATCCAATCAATAACCAGCATTTGGTCAGCGGCCAACTTCGAAAAAACACATGACCTCAATGAGTTGTATATTTGAGCCCGCAATATGGTCATGTGATACTGGTCAGCGGATACCTTGTTTTGACAGGTGTCAATTGATCATAACATGGATGTTCAATATCAAAGAAGTACACGGTAAATCAAGGCTGCATATCTCTGTCAACCTATTATTTGGAGTATGGCCGCCATGTTGCGCGACTCCGTCGTCATCGTTGTCATCATCGTTGTCATGCGCGCCCACGGCCAATGCCGCTAGCCATGATAACCATGAGAAAATCAACTCATGGGTTTCCTTTTCTTTCGTATATGGGTATGGGGCTCTGCTTGGCGGCCCTTTGGGCCGCCGGAGCTCCGCTATTATCCATCCAGAAGGATAATGTGTCCTCATGGTTTTTATACTTAAGATTCATAAACTGTGTGGACAAACGTGAGCAAACATTCGTAGTTCATCTGGGTATGCCTCTCTAGTATAAAGATGGTCACAAGATGTATTATACGTCCAGATAACTATCCTTCAAAATTAGCATTGAATGATGCACTATGAGGGACGAGCTACAAAAGTTTGACCAAGCTTGTCCAGTTGGATAAGGCATCTTTAACTTATAAAATCGGCCATTATTACTCTATGATGCTAACTTCCATATTTTAACCTTTCAAGTCATATTTTTATTAAGGTTTTTGCAGAGCAGGGAAATGTTCCAAACATCATTATTGCTGTAAGTAAATCCTTGGTATTTAACATTACCTACTTATACTTTTCTAAAATGAATTTTGTAGTGGGTGGTAGGTGAAAATCTTTTCTTGCATCCATAATCCAGAACTGGCAAATTATTTCTTTTCTTTGGAAGAAAAAAATGAGAAGTGTCAATTGTTTAAAATTTAAGGGACTGTTCCTTTTAACTTGTCTTCTTGCACCAATCCTGACCAGGTATTTCTATCTGCAGTCCATTTGCTAGGCAACCTACAAACATAATCAAAAAGCTCTAACACCAAAGTAGTAATTTAAAGTAGTTTTTTTTTTCAATCACATAATCCTTATTTTCTGTTTCATTTAATGTAACCAGAATGCAGCTGATATTCTTACATGAGTTCATTGTATTAATTTTTAGCAATGTGCATATTTTTTTAGGGTCCTCCTGGTACAGGAAAGACTACAAGTATCTTGTGTCTGGCCAGAGCTCTTCTGGGTTCATCATTCAAAGATGCTGTTCTTGAATTGAATGCATCTAATGACAGGTATGTACACTGGGTGTATAAGGCCCATACCAGTCATGAGAATCAGAGTGGCTATCCTGTCTAAACTAGTGGTTAGCTACGTGTCTCACTGCTTGAAGTACAGTGTATCTAAGAGTGATCCTATTGCCCTTGGATAGTATGTGATGTCTGGCTTCCCTAACTACTCACTGTACACCATTCATACTTCTGGGTGGAGAGAGGTACTGTAAGGTTAAAAAGTGTCCCACCCAAGAACACAATATACATTTACTACCATTTCAATACTCAAGACTGCTCAATCCAGAATCCAGTGCAGAGTTCAAAGTAATTTCCACAGAGTCTCCAGACACAATGACCAGTCAAATTAATTTAAGCTCAGTCCCCTACTGTTTCTGGCCAGTCAAATTTATTATTAGATATTAAACTAGTAGTGCGGGCCTGAATGCACTTGAAGACGTTGGGAATGGGCAGACTGAGAGAAGAAGTGATATGTATTAATGCGTACCTTGTCTGCAAAAGATATTGGATATGGTAAGACCACTTAATTGAAAGTGTGACAGAAAATTGACATTACTTTCGATTCTCGCCAATTTTTGTCAAGTTAGCTACTTAAATATTCAAGCCGGTTGCAGAGGAATGTTTATTTGCTCAAAATTGAGGCAAAATCTTTTAGAGATGGAAGTCAGGACATTTCTGAGGATACTGCAGAGAGTAATTTAGGACCATTTGCTGGCTTTTAAGGGTGAAATTATCCAGAAGCAAGCTTTATTTTTGTTTCCGTGCTGAAACTGAATAATGATTATCGCGTTGTTTATGCTGTCTGTTTTGTTGTTTCTTTTGTTCTCTTCTCTAGCGTGCCGAGGTCATTTTTTCGTCTTAATCACGTAAGGAAAGTTTGGAAAAGATGTTCCCATTCATGGTTTAGTTTTCAGGCAACAATTCTGGGAATTTTTGACCGAAACGTCGGCTTGTGTTGTTCGTGTTTTTCGGTTGCTAATGGGCGCCGTAGCCAAGCAAAGACGCAAGGTGACAAAATTCTTATTAAGTCTGGTTTTCTTTCACTTTGCCAAAATCTTAACATGATAAAGCTGGATTGTTAAGGAATTGATTGTACTTATGCCGATGAGTAATATCTATTAACCCTAAAGTGTTATATCGCTTCGAAGTCAGGGTTTGTGAAGAGATTTTTGCAAAGCGTGGGTTTGACCCGTTTGGCATAATCAGAGACTTTTGTTGACCCCGAAGGTGAAAATATCTGTACAAGGTCATTTCATTGACGATTCAAACGAATATAAATTTCTACATGTTCTGAGTCCAAGTTCTAGCGGAAAAAAAAAAACATTTTCGACAAACTCGGGTTATTTTCTTGGATCCCATGTGGCAAACTTTCATAACAACGTCAGCAAATTTCCATATGACAAAAGAGTCTGCATCCCATGTGACAAGCTTTTGTGATTGACACATTTTTCGCCTTCTGATCATTCTTAGTAGAAACAAATTTTCAACTTCCAGTTTCAGCGTCCCTGTTATAAACGTGGTGCGCATGCGTAATAAACAATCCGCTGGTCACTGTCAAGATTAGGGTTGCTGGCCTCTCTTGGGCCCGCAATAACTCTTAAAGCAGGGGACCTTGAACCAAAACTAACATTATTCATGTATATTTCCTGTTGCTTAGAACTTATGGTACTTAAAAGCACTCATTGTTAACAATAAATGTAAGTATTAACATAAATTACAGTGGCGAATTGTAACTTAGTGTATGTGTATTAACAGGTACATTTTGTGTAAGATTAACTCATAACATGTTAAATATAACTTTGCACACATTAAATTTGTCCTGACCAATGGCAGCCTCCAAGTATAATGATTTCTGTTGTACGTATCATGGGGTTGGTTTTTTGAGAACTCTTTTGAGTCCCTAAAAACTCCCTGCCCAGTTTATAACTCATGGAATATATCCGCTCCACCCCGCCATATATAATTATAAAACAAATTGTTTTTATTCGTCCCATAAGGCGCCGAGGGGGGCGAATCTTAAGCCCCCCTACATTGTAGAACAGACACCAACGTATGTTTGTGTTACTTTGGGTTTGGGGTAGACTCGACGCAAATTGGTTTTATCATT
>JAHPZR010001639.1:10000-47500 GCA_019787425.1 Platygyra sinensis
ATGAAAGTTATAGCTATAGCTTTCAAACTGGACTATTCGTTATGAAATACTCAATCAAAATATAATTTTTTGCTGGACCAGGGCTTTTGTATGGTGGCCCAAAAGGGCCAACACAAACAAAAAAAGAAAACGCAAACTAAAAAGAGCACATCACCAAACAAAAAATGAAAACGCAAATAAAAAAGAACACATCGCCAAAGAAAAACAGAAAACGTAAATAAAAAAGAACACATCATCAAACAGAAAAAAGAAAACGCAAACAAAAAAGAGCACATCACCAAAGAAAAACAGAAAACGCAAACAAAAAAGAAGACATCACCAAAGAAAAAAAGAAAACGCAAGCAAAAATTGCACAACGCGAATAAAAAAGCACAACGCAAACAAAAAAGCATAACGCAAACAAAAAAGCAGAACTCACACAAAAGAATACAAAACGCAAAGAAAAAAGCAAAACGCAAACAAAAATACAAAATGCAAACAAAAAAGCAAAACGCGAACAAGAAAAAACAGGACACAAAAAAATACAAAACGCAAACAAAAAATCAAAATGCAAACAAAAAAACAAAACGCAAACAAAAAAACAAAACGCAAACAAAAAGTCAAAACGCAAACAAAAAAACAAAACGCAAACAAAAAAACAAAACGCAAACAAAAATGCAATACGCAAACAAAAAAACAAAACGCAAACAAAAAAACAAAACGCAAACAAAAAAGCAAAACGCAAACAAAAAAGCAAAACGCAAACAAAAAAACAAAACGCAAACAAAAAAACAAAACGCAAACAAAAAAACAAAACGCAAACAAAAAAGCAAAACTCAAACAAAAAAACAAAACGCAAACAAAAAAGCAAAACGCAAACAAAAAACAAAACGCAAACAAAAAAACAAAACGCAAACAAAAAAACAAAACGCAAACAAAAAAGCAAAACGCAAACTCAAACTTCACCAATCGCACGTCAATCTCGCGGCATATTGTAAAACATGGAGTGGAGTGGAGTGGAGTGGACTGGAGTGGATTTGTAAAACATGGAGTGGATTTGTAAAAGGTGGATTTGTAAAAGGTGGATTTGTAAAAGGTGGATTTGTAAAAGGTGGATTTGTAAAACATGGATTTGTAAAACATGGATTTGCAAAAGGTGGATTTGAACAAAAAATTATTAAACAAAGGTAAAACAATAAACTTTATTTTATTTGCAGATCCTTCTGGCAAACAATATCAATGGTATACATTTCAAATAATTACATGCATTTACTTTTACATACATTCCAAACAATTCATTCTTTATTTTTACTATTAATTCACTTAACATTAACTGTAAGGAAAGCATACAAAGAAATAATTCCTCCATATTTTATCACAACGTATTGTAACACTTCTTGGTCAGAAACGGATGAATTCGAATCAATAAACTGAACTGCTTGAGCCGGTGCTACACGTTTGTTCCACATTTTTTTTGTTGAACGAAATATTGTAAATTTCTCAAACATCAGTTCAACAACAGCAACAACAACAACAACAACAACAACGACAAAGAAACATGGGTGCTACACGCTTTAACACTGCTGTTTGTGATGCTCCCCTGACTCGACAGGTGATCGAAAAAGATTCCCGCTATACTCTTCAGCTATGGACAAACAAAGACGGAAAATGCAAAATTTGCGCGATTTTCATAGAAACATCATTTTTTTAAGTTCAAGCACAGGCGTCCCAAACTCACGATTCGAGGAATCGATCAAATATTAATGATTTATGTAAGCGTATCGAGTGAGACGTGACTGACTTACGTGCGCGGTGTTGTGTTACACATTGGGCCGTTGAGAATTTGAGCGCTCTACATGGCATTGTATGGAATTTAAAATAACGAATGATAAAATCGCACAATGAAATAAAATGTTACTTTTTTGGAATAAAACTAAGTAAATGAACTCACCTTGCCTTATTTCTGTTGTTCATTTGGCCTATTTCGTCGTTTTTGGGGGGTTTTCAGGTGTTTGTCTTAGCTTTCTATAGACGAAGTCAAGGCTGGACACTGCTGTCTCGAAAGACCTGATCCGAGAGGCCATTTTCTCGCCGAAATTCGAATCCGCTGTTCGATTTTTCCCTCCAACGCAAAGAAGGATAGTCCATTGGTCCTCTTATCCGGTCGGCTTGGAAAAATCTTCAAACTTTCCCCTCCAATTCGAACAATTTCTGCTTCACTGCTGGAGGTTTCAACTGTTCAACGCACCGTGTGACCATCCAACATACTACGCCACAGTTTGAAATCAACATTAGCGACCGCTCCTTCGTGACAAAAATGTGACTTACCAGACGGGTGCACAGTCAAAAATTTCCGTTAAAATTCTCTCCCCAGACTGTGCACCCGTCTGGTAAGTCACATTTGTCACGAAGGAGCGATCGCTAATGTTGATTTCAAACTGTGGCGTAGTATGTTGGATGGTCACACGGTGCGTTGAACAGTTGAAACCTCCAGCAGTGAAGCAGAAATTGTTCGAATTGGAGGGGAAAGTTTGAAGATTTTTCCAAGCCGACCGGATAAGAGGACCAATGGACTATCCTTCTTTGCGTTGGAGGGAAAAATCGAACAGCGGATTCGAATTTCGGCGAGGAAAACGGCCTCTCGGATCAGGTCTTTCGAGACAGCAGTGTCCAGCCTTGACTTCGTCTATAGAAAGCTAAGACAAACACCTGAAAACCCCCCAAAAACGACGAAATAGGCCAAATAAACAACAGAAATAAGGCAAGGTGAGTTCATTTACTTAGTTTTATTCCAAAAAAGTAACATTTTATTTCATTGTGCGATTTTATCATTCGTTATTTTAAATTCCATACAATGCCATGTAGAGCGCTCAAATTCTCAACGGCCCAATGTGTAACACAACACCGCGCACGTAAGTTAGTCACGTCTCACTCGATACGCTTACATAAATCAATAATATTTGATCGATTCCTCGAATCGTGAGTTTGGGACGCCTGTGGTTTCTTCTGTTATTGTGCGTCCTGATTTCGCTGGTTTTCATTGTCACGCCATTCAAAATAAATCAAAAAAGAAATCAAAACTTGTTAGCCGCTTGCACATCTTCTGGTTATTATATAACATCCGGTTTTCTTTCAAAAGTGTTACGTGCTTGCCGCTTATTGTCCCCCGCACGGTTTTCGATTTGATCTGCGCGAAAAAAAAAATCCGTACTTTTCTCGTCGCGCGTTCTAATTTCAAATTGTTTTACAAATCCACCTTTTACAAATCGACCTTTTACAAATCGACCTTTTACAAATCCATGTTTTACAAATCCACCTTTTACAAATCCACCTTTTACAAATCCACCTTTTACAAATCCATCTTTTACAAATCCACCTTTTACAAATCCACCTTTTACAAATCCACCTTTTACAAATCCACCTTTTACAAATCCACCTTTTACAAATCCACCTTTTACAAATCCATCTTTTACAAATCCACCTTTTACAAATCCACCTTTTACAAATCCACCTTTTACAAATCCACCTTTTACAAATCCACCTTTTTACAAATCAACTCCATGTTTTACAAATCCACTCCAGTCCACTCCACTCCACTCCACTCCATGTTTTACAGTATGCCATCGCTGCTATTCATAACCCACTTCTCCTCACAATGGCACATGAAGATATTTGCTAAAACCGGACCTAAAGGAGAGCCCATGGCAACTCCGTCAACCTGGTCATAGTACTGGCCATCAAACACAAAATGGCTTCTCTTGGTGGCAAAAATAAGTAGATCTTTCAAGACAGCGCGAGGTAACTTGGGTGGATTAGGCAAGGTACAGGGGCACCCAACGAGAATATAGTTCAAAAACACTAAAACATAGCATTGTTGAAAGTATTTTGGTATTTAAACGGTAGATATAGGCATATTTTTATCCCCTAAAAATTTTTCATCTGTTCGGATTTCCTAGCTGAAAGTCTAGTGATCCGAAAATTACAGGGATCAAAACTTACCTTTTCGAAAATTTCAGCCAGAAAAAAGGCTCCCGAAAATTATAGGTGACCTTTTTAGGGTAAAAATCCGTTAAAAATAGGCAATGATACCATATTTTAGATGTTCGAAAATCTTAGGAGAAGCAGGCAAGCAAGAAATTTTACAAAAAATGTTCCGAAAATTCTAGATCTCAAATAGTCTTCCGAACAGATATATTTCCGAAAATTGTCGTTGGGTGCCCCTGAAGGCATACAATTTGTCAAGGGTTATCTGAATTGTCTCATCAAGCGGAACATTGGTGAACAACGAACTGACATTAAAGGAGCACATGAACTCATTGTTGTGATTGTATGACTTGGCCCATTCAGCAAAACTAAAAGAGTCTTTTACTGTAAACTGGTTGGTGGAGATAGGTTGAAGAATGCGTACGAGATAAGAAGCAAGGTTGTAGTTGTAAGTGTTAACAGAGGAAACAATAGGACGAAAAGGGCAACCAGACTTGTGAACTTTTAGCCTCCTAAGCCTAAGAACGTCTGCGTGGGTAGCCTCCCACGCAGACGTTCTAGGCTAAGCCTAAGAACGTCTGCGTAGGAGGCTACTGCGTGGGAGGCTAGTGAACTTTTGGAAGACCGTAGAGGACACCAGGAGAAGAACCAGATGGAAGTATCTTCTGGAAGGTATCATCATCAATGATTCCATCTTTTCTGAGTTTACGAAGATACGTTAGCAGGCTGTCCTCTCTTGACTTTGTTGGGTTTTGTGTAAGTTTCTTGAACTTCGTTTCATCAGAGATCAACTGTTTCATTTTATTGAGATAATCAAGTTTATTGACGATGACAATTCCATTTCCTTTGTCAGGCTTTGTAATTATGATACTGTCATCGTTGCGTAAATCATTAAGGGCAGACCACTCTTCATTGTTCAGAATACGTTTTTGTTTGGAGAAATCATAGGAGTAGATGTAGCTGTATGAAATATGCTTTAATTGACTCTTTAACCTGTCCCGGTTCTCGTTTGACAAAGTGGGTCCGTGTCTACCCAGGTCTCGGAAAAGCAGTTCAAAAGAACATTTGACATCATATGTATCGACCCTTTTCGGCGGCAGACAAAAACGTAATCCTCTTGCCAAAACGTTTTTCTCAGCCTCAGTCAAAACGCGATGGGAATGATTGAAGATGATATTATCGTTATTCAGGTTAGACAGTTGTGGTATTCCATATTTCTTTTTCAAGTTTTTAAACTTTTTATCAAGCTTAAATGAAATGCGATCTTTGTACTTCAATGCCTTGGATTCGATAGTAGAGCAAACGTGAGCAAAATCAAGTGGTGATAAGGAAGCCTGAAGAGAGGACCGGGCGGATTCGTATGACCCCATTAATTTGCGTCGATCAATATGTCTCTTCTTCAATTCGTAACCCAATAGGTCCTCCTTGAAACGACGACAGGCACGCGTGTCTCATTCACACCTCGAAAGTACAAGATTAATCTCATCCGAACACTCACTTATCGCTGTCTCCGCATCTGTTCCTCGACCTCTTTATTGCAATCTGCCCTTAATGATCTTAAGAATCTTTTGTCACGCAATGGCTACCCCCGGGGTGTTGTAACTTACAACATGAACGATGTAGTGGCAAGAAACCGAAACAAACCTAAAGATCCTATCACTACGGTACCCAAACGAGATGTTTACATCGTTTTACCTTACCTGGGTCTTCAGAGTAAAATAATAACAAAACAACTTAAATCTTGTATCTACAAGTTCTATGGTTGTATTAACCTAAAAATAATTTTTCGTAACACTCACCGCATTAAGTCTTTATTCCCCTACAAGGACAGGCTTAACCGCTCTCTCAAGTCTAAGGTTGTTTACAAGGCTAGCTGCTGGGACTGTGATGACTTTTACATAGGTAAAACGAAGCGTCGTTTACACGACAGAAAAACTGAACATTTTAAAGCACTCACGAAGAGTTGTCAAACATCAGCCATAGCGGATCACATTACCTCATTACAGGACACAATATCAAGTGGGACCATTTTGAAATTTTAGCAACCGGGCGTTCTGATATCCATTGTAGAATTAAAGAATCATTATTGATTAAGGATTTAAAACCTTCTTTAAACGAAAATGTGGGCAGCGAGAAACTTTTACTTTACTAGCCTTTTATATATTGTCCAGCAGACTTTAATTGGTCTGTATATTATCAGCTTTTTTTTTTCACTGTTGTCTTAATTAGGTTCCAGTCTTTCTCTTAAGCATTTAAATATCTTGTTGTATTATCCAACCGTCACTTCTGAGGATGTATGTTGAGGCATACGAAACGTTAAGTCATTAATCAAAGTTTTTTACAACATGCGTTGTTTTGTCATGTTTGTAACCGCAGTTTGTGTATTATTTATGTATGATCATCATCATCGTCGTCGTCGTCATCATTATTAATATTAATATTATTAATATTATTATTATTATTATTATTATTATTATTATTATTATTATTATTATTATTATTATTATTATTATTATCATCATCATTATTAAGAAAACCTGAAAGAGAAAATATCTCAAAACGCATCAAATGTTTTCCTTCCCCACTACACCGGATCAAGGAATTTTGAAAAGCAGTAATCACCGGTAGTTTTGGATTTGTGTAATTTCTAATTAATCATATCTGCATAAAAATAAAAATTGAAATGAAGTCCTTTGAGAACTTCTTTATATGGGCCAAAAAAGGACTAACGCTTTCCGTAAGTCAAAAAACTGTAGGAGCGAAGAACGAAGCCATTAAAGTGCGCGTGATTGACGTGTGATTGGTGAAGTTTGAGTTGGCTTTTTTTTTGTTTCCGTTTTGTTTTTTTGTTTGCATTTTATATTTTTTTGCGTCGTGTTTTTTCTTGTTCGCGTTTTGCTTTTTTGTTTGCGTTTTACATTTTTATTTGCGTTTTGTATTTTTGTTTGCGTTTTGCTTTTTCGTTTGCGCTTTGCTTTTTTCTTTGCGTTTTGTATTTTCTTGTGTGAGTTCTACTTTTCTGTTTGCGTCGTGCTTTTTTATTTGCGTTATGCTTTTTTGTTTGCGTTGTGCTTTTTTGTTTGCATTGTGCTTTTTTATTTGCGTTGTGCAATTTTTGCTTGCGTTTTCTTTTTTTCTTTGGTGATGTCTTCTTTTTTGTTTGCGTTTTCTTTTTTTGTTTGATGATGTGTTCTTTTTTATTTACGTTTTCTGTTTTTCTTTGGCGATGTGTTCTTTTTTATTTGCGTTTTCATTTTTTGTTTGATGATGTGTTCTTTTTTGTTTGCGTTTTCTGTTTTTCTTTGGCGATGTGTTCTTTTTTATTTGCGTTTTCATTTTTTGTTTGGTGATGTGCTCTTTTTTGTTTGCGTTTTCTTTTTTTGTTTGTGTTGGCCCTTTTGGGCCACCATACTTTTGAGTGCTGCAGAGAACGTCTTTGAAATGAATATGGTTGAGAAAAAGCTATTAAAAAAATCATTAACACTGAAGCCTTTTTCAGGAACAATGAAATTCAGTCTTTCATATTTTCGAGGTCTCATATTTTATAGAATATTAGCGCGCAAAAACAATGACCAACAACATTTGCGAATTTGCCGATTTCAAACGACAAAAATAATAAGAATTTATACTTTTTTACTGATATTTATATCTCAGTCATGTTAATAAGGACCTTAAATGTTTTGTTAACACTTGTGCATTTTTAAATGAGCCTTAGGCTCGGATATCCAGGGGGACCTTGTCCAGGGGTGGATCCAGGATTTTGAAATGGGGGGTGAATTTTTGTAATAATGTCAGAGAAATCAAATATTATTTCAACATTTGAGGGATAAGAAAAAAAGAAAAGAAAGAAGGGGGCTCAGAAAAATGGGGTGAAAATTCACCCAGTTTACCTCCCTTGGATCCGCGCCTGTTGTCCCACTGAATTGACAGCATTGCTGGTGGCTTGGTGGGGTCCAGCTGTCAAAAGCTGGGGGAGGAGAGAGTGTCTTGTGCTGACGCCTCCATTAAGTTCGACTTGTACTGACACCTACATTAAGTTAGACTTGGGAATTTGAGAACCAAATAATTTTATTATTGACAGTGTTCAGTTGTTTAAGCTTGTTTGAATGTTCTGTGTAGACATGACACCCAGCTGGAGAAGTCCATGTCCCATGCATCAGTGGGGGCCATTTTCCTAGCCAGAGCGGAGTGGGCAGATCACTTCTGGCTGATATCTGGCTTCTGACTGATATCCATATACTCACTAAATGCAGATGGTGATGACCTCAGATGAAACTCAAATCCAAATATTTGCCAATTGGCCAATGTCACATGCAAAACACGCGACAAGGGACAACAGGAAAAATTTAGAATACCATGTCGTTGCCGCGATAAGCTAAGGTAACTGCGGACAGACACAAACTGTCCAGCCGATGGTCGTATCAATAATAATGAAAAAAGTATCTGGCTTCTTCTACAAAACATACAGTACGCAATTCAAGACCAGAGCGCAAAAACCATACCCAATTATGACCAAAAAAGGACAAGATCAGAACCCTATTTCTGACCAAAACGGCCGAAAACCCATACCCGTATAGCCCATATAAGGAAGAATCCGCCTCCCCTCTCCTTTCTGCAGGAACAGTCTCGCGCCTGAAAGTCTTACCGTGTCGTATTCAAGTAAAGCCTCTCGTAAGCAATAAGCGATCACAGCTGAGCTTTGTAAAGTACCTTACTAACATCCAACGGGTCTCTCTTGGCTATTTTTTCCGCCAGCTCCCTACTTTGGCTTCGTTCAGTTGACAAGTCGCCTGCCCGGAGTTCCCTCCAAGATTAGAAAAATTACTTCAAAACCATTTCTTAAATTTACACATGGCCACCTGTTAGCTAAAATGTTTATTTGAACTTGAAAGTCTGGCGGAGCAGGAAAAAAAAAATGAGCAAGTCTGCAGTTGGTTTCACAAGGTTTATTTCTTATTAACTCAGGTTTCACTCCTAATTTCATGTTCGCTTAAACAAAAACAAGCGTCATTGGATTAACAACAGGGTTAATAATTCTGCTGGTGGGAAGTCCAGGTGGACTCTTTAGACTTTCGTCGTAAGGCTGCTGTGGGCCTGGGCCTTGATATACAAAGTAGGAAACGAAAAAAGCCCCAGGCCTTCCCAGCCACACATAAATCCGATGTTTGTCTTGTGTTGCAGGTAATTCTTTATATTATCACTGACTATACCTGTCTCAAAGTGCGGTGAGCGTTACGTTAATAAATTCGTGGTCCAGTAGGGGACGTCGAAAACAGAGTTTAGCATGTACATTTTGGCAATCACGTCAGACACTTTCGCTTCATGTCTCTTAGATAGGCTCAGACAGATTTTCATTCAATGAGGTCGGCGTTGTATTAAATTTTCGTTTTCTTCTTTCCTGATTTTCGTCCAGATTTGCCTGCCGGTTTCTTGTTTTTTCCTTGCAACCCGGGCTTTGTTTTTCCTTTCTTTCTTTTGTCAGTTCCTTTCCTCTTTGACTCTCCTGCCCTAAAAACGTTTGGAAAAAAAACATAGCTATGAAGCACAATTCAGGGAGTAATTGCATGAGCAATTTCAAAATCAGAGGAGTGCAACGAACCGAGGAAAGGCTCTAGAAGCCTGGAGCCGCGGGCTGGAATAGGCCATTTCCGAATTACCTCAGGCCTCTTTTTCGAAGCGAGTCTTGTTACTCATCCTTTCATATGCAAATCAATTTTTATTTACGCGTAAATTAAACTTATTTTCATGTGAATGAAAATTGACTTTGCATTATAAAGATGAGCACCAAGACTCGCTTCGAAAAAGAGGCCTGAGGTAATTCGGAAATGGCCTACCTATTTGGGCCGCTGAGAAGACTACTTCACAAATTCATTAATGATTCACCGAGTTTTATCTCAATAGACCTTTTTCGCTTGTACATTTTGTTTTCCCAATACAGATCATGTGATGATACTCAGGAGATTTGATCCTTTGTCTTGTTCATTAAAAAGAGAACATGCAGACATATTCATGCTTGCATGTACCCTTTTTAATGAACAAAACAAAAGATCAAATCTCCTGAGTATCATCACATGATATGTATTGGGAAAACGAAATGTACAAACGAAAAAGGTCTATTAGCAGAAATATTTTACGATACTATTTAAGATTCAAGATTCTGTTTGTTTGCCTTTCTACCCAATATATTAACTTTTTTCATCCACATTTCTCTGTTTTCTCTTTAGGTTTAGTTTCAATTGAGAAGATATATCAAACACCACGACAGTGCTTGACCAGATTTCCAAACACCTCAACGTTCGTCCATAATACTCTGCTACGCGACGTAGTTTCAACTCTTTTCTCGGTGTTTGGATAGATCACTTGATTCAGGAGGAGGGGGTGGGGACAGGAAGCAAGGGACAAAGACCCGGGGGAGAGGGGATGGGTATAAGCTGAAGCTACTGTACCACCGCTGTACCGTATTTCCGTCTCCTTTTTAGTGGGTCTCGCGCTTTTGTACTTTTTCTGTCACAAAAATTCCACGCAATGAATCTGTATTTTTTTCTTTTCTTTATTGTCCAAATTCACGTACCTTTTCTGTGTTTCCGTTATGTGCTGGCTAACAGCCTGAAAAAGTCAAAACAAATCGTGTCAAGGCAATGCTATCAGTACCTTTAAACATCAGTAACAATACAATCTCGGTACAGATAATTCTCCCTGATACACTCTAATGGCAGTCCCCCAGGGGATACTCCCAGAAAAATTGGAGTTGGGTGAGCGGCCCGCTTACCAAGACCCTTACTCTAAATGTATTTATAACCAAAATCTGCGATTTTCCTCAGCCTAGATTGACGACCGTACCAAAAATTCGATACCCTGTTTATGACCAAAACGGCTGAAACACCATACCTTTTGAGGCTGCACATACCAATATAGCCCATAATAAGGAAGTACCCCTCCGAGTACATGTAGCAGTCTCGTGTCTAAAAGTCTTCACTTTTTTTCTTTATTTATAATTTTCTTACATTTACATTTTGAAGTACGTAAGTGAAAAGTCTTCACAGTGTTGTACTAGAATCAAGCTTCTCGTGAGCGTAACTCAAATAAATCATTTCTGGCGATAAGCGATCACAGCCGAGTTTTGTGAAGTACCTTATTAACATCCAACGGCTCTCTCCTGGCTATTTTTTCCGCCAGCTCCCTACTTCGGGTTCGTTCACTCGACAAGTCGCCAGCCACTGGCTCAAACTGGAATAGAATTAAACCAAAGTAAACAATTTTATAAAAGATGATTTTCTTCCCACGTGCACAACACACGAGGATCTACAACCTGATGACAGTTTATTATTGTGAATTTCGCGAGGTTTGTGAAAAGCAAGTCATTCAGACAATATTACTATCTTCAGAACAGTGGCAAACAACATTTTATCATACCTACATGGAGCAAACAAAACGAAATCAAAAAGCCTTGACTGTGCTCAAGAAGCAGGGAAAAACACTCGCATATCGGCTCACGTTTTTCCTAACACTTCTTTTGCGCTCTGCTCACTTCCTTTAGTACTTAAGAAGCTTTTACACATGTAGCAGAACAGGGCATGGTGAAGCCTTTCTTGTCTGTCAAGAATTTGTAATGTCAAGGCATAACGTTTAAGACATTAAGTCTTTCCTCACGAAATAAGCTTGTAAGTCCCTTCACTGCTTTTGCCGTTTTACCTGTCTTTTCTTTCCAGTTTTTCTAGGAATCTTTTCTTTGGGCTAAAAATTAAAACACAACAAAACTATCAACCATGGTTAGCAATAAATTATTTGAAAGTGAATAGTGATCATCGCAGTAAATTTTCCAATTTAAGCTATTGGAAGCCCTGATTTTTTCAGGCTTCTTCTTTCCAATTGCTTAAATTGGAAAGTTTACTGCGATGATCACTATTCACTTTAATCTACAACCGCAGTACAAATATGAATTATTTCATATATACCGGTATTACACAATAAATTATTTGAGTTGGGAGCTGACGATACATGTAAATTTGCACGAAAAATTCATCTGTTACTGAAACTGTACATGTTAAAAAAAATCCCTACAATCTGATTTTAGTTTTTACCACATATGCTCAGAAAGCTGCAAATAAACATGTACTTACCAACTTTTCCGTAAATTTTCCAAGAGATGCAGTTGACAGTCTGCTGACATTTATTTTTGTTGAAACCTGCATGAATGTATTGTATCGTAGAGTAAAAACTTTAGTCCACTGGTCATTGCATGTAGCTTAACTTTGTTTAATTCTGTTCTTTGTGTGTGTGCCTATGTGTTTGTTTTGTCCCGACCAAATAGGTTTTTTCCAACAATTTTTAAAATAATTTTAATTGTACACGAAACTTTTTAATTGTAAGTTTTTAAGGGGAGTTTTATTACATGTACGTAATAGGGCTGACCTCCAAACTCCCCTTTGTAGCATTTATAACTATAATATAAATTACACATTTTGAATATTTGAATTTGAATTAACTTGTATGTCCTGTACATGTACCTTGCTAAACATGTAAAATATCTTTTCTTTCCATGTGCTGCATGGCATTTTAACTCTAAGGTCATTTCAAGTAGCCATTGTCAGCACTCCCATCATGTTTTTTTCACTACATGTACTGTATATAACATTGGAATTTCTAATTCCGGGGTGAAATAAAACTTGTCATGTTGGAAGAATCTTATTTAATAGAGGGGACTGGTTATGAAGCCCGGGAAATATCAAAGGAGCAAACAAAGATGCCAATTTTTACATGTATGTTGGAAGGTCCAACACCATGCACAATCTTTGTTTTGCATTCATACACTACCGATGAATTACTTAACATTTAATAATCAAAACGTTTTCTATCGGTTAGTTCCTCAACCAGTAGGAAATGACTATTGAGTTTTGTACATGGTCAAGACCAAAAAAGAACAAAAACATGCGATTGAGAACAATGTCAGATTTCATATCCATTCGCCACTATTACATGTAAATGTAGCTTTAGAAGAATCAAAGTCTTTTAGCACCTATTTTTCCAAGAAGCAGAAAATTTCTTAAAACAGAGACAATTTGGACAGTACTCAGAGATTTGTGCTCACCTGTTCTTTGCTTTGTCGTCCAGATGTTGGGGCCAGATCCTTATTTGGGACTAAAAAAAGACAATTACTCATAACTAATTTTGAAGAATTACATGTCGCACAGTGTGCAAATCAACTGAAGACACATCTCTGACTGTATAAAAAAAAGTTAAAAAAAAAACCACTTCACTCACTGGGAATCTTTCTGTTTCTTGCAATGTTTCTCAGCCGTTGATATTCATTCTTGGCCACTCTTTCCTTCTTGGCTTGATTTCTTTTCTCAAACTGATCTTCATAGGGATCTACATGTAAGAAAAAACAAACCAAATGTATGACCAGGATTTCTACTGACATTTTCAGCTGAAAAATGTTATTGCTGGTGGTCAAAACATTTTCAACTGAACTCCGTTATATAAGGAAAACTTTCCTTTACAATGTACATGGTCAAGCCAGGATGGCAAAACTGTCCTCACAGTCAGTTTAATAATTTGCCCTTAATGAAACTCCTGCATGGCTTATTAAATCATACAGTACATGTACACATATAAGGCATGCTTAAAGTGCTTTTTGTTGTAGTTTTTCTCATAATTCTATTGAATTTTCTGTTTGTATGATTGTCTTGTGCACTCGAATCCCCCAAATTCTCAGTCCATCAGTTGGAACTGCCACACACAACTCTGTTAAACTGGAGAATAAAAAGGCACTAGGTAATCTTACTGTCAGATCCAAATTCACTGGTCAATTAAATTCAATACTAAACAGTCATGCTGTTTAAAAACAAGATACCTGCATTCTGAGGAACCTCTATCAGCCACTCGTTTGTTTCATCATTGCCTCTCTTGTATCCATAACGTGGCTTCCATTCCTGACAACCAAAATATTATTAAATGTATCCACATTGCAGTCATTATTTCCCACTAATCTATGTCGTGTGACAATTTTGTTGCATTGTAATTCTATTGAAGACTAGGCATGCAAAATTTACAATAGCAATACAGTATACTGAAGCAACTATATAATTTTTATGCTGCAAAGTGTGATAAATGGATTAATACACTGCAGAATATCATGCTGACCATCAAGTTAAACAGTGTAAATTCTCACACTCTACACTGCACTGTGTACCATGAGCACCAGTTTGGAAGAGTCAGAATCATCTACATGTAACTTAAATTATAATCATCACACTAACCTGAGTGTTTTTGTCCAATATCATTCTCTCTCGCTTCTTTTTTGTTATGCCCTGTAAAGTAATTAAAAGTGTACTCATTAATAGTAAGCAGCTGTATTGCTACAATGTACACTGTACACATGCATGGTGGTAAAATTTGAAAGACAATGTACTCAACCTGTAATCTTACCTTTCTTTTGGCAAATTCCTCCCATTTTGAAGGTAATTTTGGTTTGGGGATCTGAAATAAAGATGAGATATTTTGACAGTTACACTTTGAACAAATGCAAGAGATCTGGAATTCAGAGCAATGGTGTTGATTGTAAACATCATCATGTACATGTAACAGACAAGTTTTCTTTCGCCCCCTTGCTATTTCTACAAGACAGTGTTGATAAACATGGCAATGTAAACTTTGAATCAGTTTAAAGATATGCTGCCTTGAACACTTTGCTACAATGTAGGTTTGAACATACAGTGCATAGTCTGTATCAAGCCAATGTACCCCTCAATGACAGAGATCAATTTAGTTTCCGGAGCGATAAGCTTGCACAAGTAATTCTACTCTTTCTGGAATGGATGCAAGTCCTCAGCTGCAAAGTTACTCTTACAGAAGTCAAGTCAAATAGTGTTTGGGCTTAAAGAACAGCTGCTTTTATTGTGCTTGACTTGTACCATTCATTAATTTGATGGTCATTTAAAAATCAGCTGACCTGACTAGTGCTTGAAAAAGCTGTTTCTACATGTACACGTGTAAGAGCTATCGGTATAAGCAAGATGAAAAGCCAGAAAGACAATTTGCTGACTGCTTTGTTGCCTGCATTTTAAGTTGCCTAAATAATAATTATGATACCTTCCCTTGATTTTTTGATACTAAATTTACTTTGTACTTACAGGTTTTTCTCTTGGAATAACTGTACTAGGTTCAGGTAACTGTCATAGAATTTAAAGTTACTGGGATTAATGGAATAATCAACAAATTGTACACTGTAATATATATTGAACAAAGACTTGTAATTAACAATTAGAAATAAAAAACAGAACAACAACCAGTTTTACAGTGTAGGTAATTTAATGACTACTGGAAATGAAAGGTAGTGTAGGTAATTTAATAACTACCATGAAAGCCAAATGTAAAGTAATTAACAATTAAAAATAAAAAACAGAACAACAACCAGTTTTACAGTGAAGGTAATTTAATGACTACTGGAAATGAAAGGTAGTGTAGGTAATTTAATGACTACCATGAAAGCCAAATGTAAAATTTGAAAAAAAAACAGACAAAACCCCCTTAATACAATTTTAATTGTTTATTTTCTACAAACCCGCTTGTTTACAGAAAAACTTTCACGGATGACTAGGTGTCTATCTGGGTATTTTCCACAGACAGGCACTGTAGCCTGATGGTATCATATACCTGCCAACTTTTTTTCAGTAAAATGCACACAAGATTTTTCATCTTCACAGAACCTGACTTTCCAAAGATATACCTACGGCTTCCAAAGATTGCCAAAGTTTTTGGTTGACTTCCTGAGATCGCCAAAGATTTCCGACAACTTCTGAAGAGTGCCGAAGATTTCTCGATGACTTCCGAAGATAATCGAAGGTGTAGAAATATTTTTGACGACTTCAAAACAGGGCCAATGATCTCCAAAGGATTTCCAACCGTGAGAATTGGCAGGTATACATGTACATGTAGTGTCACTCTCCTCTGATGAACACTATTGTGTCACATGATCAATTTAAACCAATAAGAATTGGAGAGAATTTAGTGGTGAAATATAATGGCTGATAGTAAACAAGCAGCTCAACCAATCAGATTGCAGCATTTGCATTAGCATACTAACTTAGAGTGTTAGATGTTATGAAATTGCTTACATTACAGAAAGAATAATTAATAATAAAGGGTTATGATGGTTAAAGCTTACATGAATTACATACATGTAATACCACTACAGTGGAACACCACCTTGTGGCCACCCCTAGTTATCATAGCCAGAATAAGCTCAATCAGTCATTCAATGACCCCCTTTAACCCTGTTAATATGGTCAGATTTTGTGGCCCATTGGCAACCATGATTCCACTGTATTTGCATTTTTCTATATTCTCTAAAATATGAAATGCAATGAAATTTAATACTAGATATTAATCAGTTTGTACTGCAAAAATAGTGTTTACAAAAATGCACTCAGGTTGACAAGAATCATTCAAGTTACCTTTGCAAGAACCAGACCTTCAGATCTCTCATTCGGAAGCTAAAAGTCAAAATGATAAAACTGTCAAACAGACAATTTTACACTGCCAATGACTAAAGCCCAGTCCTCACTTGTGACGCAAGCATAAGCATAAACATAAGCATAAGAAGCTTATGCACCAGTGAGGACAGCCACGACATAAGCATAAGCATAAGCTTTCTTTTTGTGCTTATGCTAATGCTTACAGTGTATGCCCAGTGAGGACATCGTTGACATAAGCACAAAGTGCTCGCTGATTGGCTGATACTCTATACGCTTATGCTTCTGCTCATGTCAACATGTCCTAACTGGACACTATGGCGACATAAACAGAAGCATAAGCATAAGAAGAATGCAAGGTTTTGATATTTTTATGCTTATGCTTATGTTGTGGCCGTCCTCCCTAGCGCATAAGCTTCTTTTATGCTTATGCTTCTGCTTATACTTATGCTTACATGTATGGTGAAGACCGGGCTTAATACAACAATGGGAATTAAGACAAACATGGCTTTATAGGTTTCATGCAATATACCCCATACATGTAGAGTAAACTAAACCCAACTGAATTTTAGTCGAACTCAATCAAACTCAATCCATGGATTCAGCTCAATTGAGCTCAGCGATCAAATGAAATTGAACTCTTACAAAGATTTTGAGTTTGATTTCCAAATGTTTCATTAACAATGCTAACTAGAGTGTACCTTCCAAATGGCATTAAATAGCAACTGGGTATTGTCTCTGGCAAGCTTCCTGAGAAAATCCTCTTTGTTCTTCCTGCAAAAAATATTAACCACATTTTACTGCGAGGCATTCAACGTAATTAATATATTCAGAGCTCCACTAACCTGCGATCAGGCGTCCCTTACATTTTTTGTCGCTGCGACAATTACTTGACTATTTGTCTGTTGCTAGTCCAGAATCTGGACTTTTCTCTGATTGGTCAAGAAACAAAAAGGTACTTAGAACTGAGCCATGATTGGTTACCTTAGTGGCGGTGTGATTTCCAGTAAAAAAAATCCCGCGTGCTGATGAATTCCATCATGACGTCTGATGAGGCGAGCGTATAGAGCGAGTTTTTGTCAGCTTAAATGCTTCTCTTCAGAGTTTTGTTCACAAAACTCTCAATGATGAACAAATAGAATGCATTCATAGAATCGCATGCCATGGGAGAGATATTTTGGCGGCGCTACCGACGGGATTAGGCAAGAGTGAAAAATATGTATGACCACCGTTTTCGTTGATACGCGACGTTCGAAAACAAAACACACGCGGAAACCTTTCAAAAATTTCCGTCAATCATACATGTTATCGACAGATCGGATCGAAATCCACCAGTCACAGCCCGCTAGCATGACGTAAAGAAGGTCTGAAGGTCACACCAATGGCTGTGATTGGTGGATTTCGATCCGATCTGTCGATAACACACAAGACTTCCGGTAATTCTGCTTGATTATTCGCGCTGACAGATATTTTAATTAGGGGGCGGCAGACAAATAGTCAAGTAATTGTATCAGGCGTACCTTCCCGCCGCGACAAAAAATATAAGGACGCCTGATCGCAGGTTAGAGATTCGTAAAATCGATGAGCAGCACAAGTTCTCACTGGATGCGGAATTCGTATGGCATATAGCGGGTGAATGATATAAACACAGAGCAATTACTTTTTGTATCGCTAAAAATAAAGGACAAAAAAAAAGAAAAAAAAAGAAGTTAGATTATCGGCCCACACCCGGAGTCGACCGCGGTACACTTGAACGGTGGAGGTGTTCAGTACCACTGAGCTATGTCAACATCACATGCAAGCTCTGGAAAAATAACCGCCTAATCAGTATCAACTATAAAACCTCAGACAGCTCAGCGGGCTCGAGTCTGTACGAGGATTTTCTGTGGGTAATTTGTCCTTTACAGAACGACTGTCAGTGAGTATATTTGGTGTTTGTGGATGTTTCGGACAATCGGGAGTGCCTTTTTTAAAGCCTAGAGGTCACATGTGTTCATTCGTCGGCAAATAGAGTCGCAACGTTTGTTTTGAGGGAAGGTCTTCATGGTTTGTTTTGCACCGGGATTCCTTTCGCAAGCTACACACAACACAGTTAAGCCCAAACAAGATGCTTTCTTCAAGAAGCTTGATTTCGAAGAAATCGGAGTGAATCAACGTAGTAGTTAAAGAATACATTAGTCGTCGCGTTCACTGACTGGATCTGGAGAGAGTTTAACATTCACCATTACGGGCCGTTTGTGTTGGACGTTTTTCGACATGGTGAAAGAAAAGTTGTTGAGACAGTTAGTCTTGTGATTTTTCCTTTGATTTCCTTGAAGAAAGACCTGGTGTCCAGCCTGAACGGGAAAGGAGTCAAAGCTGTAGTTTTGGGGCCAGAAAGTTCAGACACGGAAATTAAGGATGCTTTTGAAGGTAAATACAAAGTCCGTGTGTTTGCAAAGTCGGTGTACTGTCAAGTGGGTTTTGGATACAGAACGCGAATTTAAAGCATTTTCTTGGACTTTACAAAACAGAAAAGGTAATGTGCAGTATTACATCCAAGTTTAATTCAAATGTTTGAACCACGAGTAAAGACACGGCCGATAAATTGACTGCAAAAGCCGTCGGCAAAAACTCAAGCTTCCGCACGTGAATTAACTGATGCTGTCACTATCACGCAGCGAAGCATGTTCGCAAAATTTTGAACATTTTTTTCCTTTTTAAATAGTTTTTTTCTGCCTCATCTTGAATGAAAATTTATTGTTATTGAACTTCCTGTCGCGTTTCTTTCATTTGGTTACCTTTCTTTGGCAAATTTAGGTATTTAAAGTTAACAGTATTTTTGCATCGTGGATTTCTGCATATTTAATTTACAGCTACCTCCGCGGCCGTGTTTGTTTACTTTATTCACGTCATTCAAGTACAAGTTTTTAGTTTTATTTAGCTGCTAAAAAACACCTGAGAAAAGAACTAAGCGGGCACTAATTTAGCACAGTTAAAATACGATTTATCGCAAAATAATTGGCTATTTTTGTCGTCTTTTTTATTTACAACTTTTATCTTTCTTTCACTACGCTGTATTATTTAATTGTCGCAGACGAAGAAATTTTCGGAAATATTGTTGTTTAAATATGTCTTTTCGCTTTTATTTTCCAGTATTTTCTCTAATGTTAACTATCCGCTATAGTAAATGAATTGAAATTTTGTTGTTTTCGGTGTCGTTTCGTCCTCCAAAGGCAGTAACTATTTATGTCTTGAAATCTGATCTTATACATGGCTGTGGTTACTGGGCATTGCCTGATTTCATACCGTGAGGGACTAGGTACGAGTCTGTAAATTATGGGATTAGCAGCTATTGATCCCCATAGTCAGAGAGAGCACACCGAGATTCACAAAATAGCCAAGTTTGGTGTTAATCAAGCTATTTTTGACTGAGATACAGGCATTTAAAAACGAAAAAAAATTACAAAGAAATGTATGGAAATGCGGACAAGTCCCTCACGGTATGAAATCAGGCAATATGGTTTATTAAGGCTGGTTCTCACTAGCGCATAAGCATAACACAAGCATAACATAATCATAACAAGTGAGAACACCCACAACATGAGCGTAAGCATAAGGAGAAATATAAGAAGAACGAACCCACTTATTTGTCTTATGCTGTTCTCACTTGCGCATAAGCATAAGCATAAGCGCATAAGCATAAGCGTAAGCGTAAGAAAAACGAACATGCCGCTTGTTTTCTTGTGCTTACGCATATGCTTATGCGCTCATACTTATGCTTATGCGCAAGTGAGAACTGCATAAGACAAATAAGTGGGCTCGTTCTTCTGTTTATGCTTATGCTTATTTCACTGGTGTCCTCACTTGCTTATGTTTATGTTATGCTTATGCTTGTGCTTATGCTCATGCGCTAGTGAGAACCGGCCTTTACTCTCCTTACCCTGGCTCTGAAATATATCAATAAAATTCCAGGGAATAAGGGGCAGGCTGTGAGTCATTAGGTCACACCCAGAATATAAATTTGAACCCGAGCAAGCAGAACAAGTCGATTTCATTTTATAGAAGTAAAAGTCTACTTGTGGCAAGTCTAAGTGGAGGCGTTCATGCAGCATGTAAGCATTAACTTTAAATGGCACCATGGAACTGCAAATACTCAGGCCCTGTCCACACTATGCCGGAGAAATTTAAAAAGGATGTTAATCACTCCGAAGACACATCAAATGTTTTCTGTACACACTTTGTTGGAGAAATTTGAAAATGCAACATTGGATTTGTGTTTGAGGAAATCGTGACGTCATCGTTTTGGAAAAACTCCATTTTGAAAATGTTTTCCATCAACATTAAAACGCAAAGCCGGCGTTTTCAAATTCCTCGGGTTTGAACAGTGTGTTCGTTCGAAGAACGTCCGTTTTCATGGCAAATTGTTGTGGACGGAAGACCTAAACCTAGAAATAAGGCTGCGTTTTCAAATATCTCAAGCGTAGTGTGGACGCGGCCTCAGTATAGTTGTTTATCAAGTGTTACAAGTCAGACCTGAGGAGCAGGTGCTAAAATTTTGCACTGGTCGGTGATCAGATAAGATCAAATCTCTGGTGATATCAAGTATTGTTCTTGCGGACAGACTGGTTGGTGGTTTCCACTGGAATGCTAGCAGCCTCAAACCAAGAGTCTTTGTTCCCCTTGACTAGCATTCGGGAAGCAATGCGACCCTGGAGAGATACCATTTGAAGTCCGAAAATATCAGACTTCCAGGACGTTTAAATTGTGCCTAGCTCATAAACACGTGGCTCAATCAATTGCAAATCGCTCGTGTTTTTCTCTAGCATGTGAGGGCACCTGTTTGATGCTCTCACAGGCTAGTTTTTTTTTCCAGCCATTTTCATTGTTTTTAAAGCCAGTGAAACTTAAGGCTGCAATAGAACTAGATACTCTTTCCTGTGGATACTATAGGCAACTTGTTCATTCTATATTCGCTATTGGTATACCTACATTGGTTACGTGAGCTGGAAGTCTTTTCCTCTCTGTTTGCTTAATTTTCTATAACTTCCCTTGACAAAGGAAAATAACCTTCGTTTCTTCGTCACCTTGTTGCAACTTGGAATGAAAATATCGCCTAGACTTTGCATTTCACTGAATGTTTACATCGGAAACTTCCATCAAAAATGTCTTGAACATGGCCTTGTACAATCCTTATAAGGACAAGATGACAATGCCAGTTTGCAACAAAACTTAAAATTAGTTTCTGTTTATCTCATTTGATAAAGAGAGAATGATTAATGTATTAAGACAGTATTGCCTTGATTTTTTCCTATATTTCCAATGTTCACTTTTCAACCACATTTGCTGCCAACTATTTCTTGGTGAACCAGAAACAAAAATGAAAAATGTTTAAAACATGACATCGTCCACCCTCGTCAAATGTGTAAGCATGATCGATTCAATTGTAATGCCTTCTTATCCAGGTATTACTTTTTTTCTTAGGTGCGTTATGAGTGAACACTGAACCACTGCTCGTACTCTAAAGATGAAAATCAGCCACAATATTCCCTAAACCAGATAACATTAAACATAATCCAAAAAATATTGTAATTCGTTTGTTCACCTCACGAGTTTGCTCACAGAGCTCTTTGATTGAGACTAACGATCTGTTAAGTACATACTCCGGATTGTAGGTAAATCACGACAAAACGGAAATTCTTCTACTAGGAAATATGGAAGCAAACAGCTCAGTACTAGGTGTGAATGAAATAAGCAAGGTCATAAAAATCCTAGGGGTTAACTTTCACATGTGCATGTGTCGGAATTCCACGTGCTTGTGGATTGTAGCAAAGCGTAACGTGGCGTACGTACATCTCCATCCTTCGTACTGGCCGCTCAGGATCTTTCTCAAGTCTTCTCTCGAACGTTCGGCGATTCACTGCCTCAAATTCTAGCAGCTGTGCAAAACCAAACAAGCCAGCTCACGGCTTCGAATGTCACTGCATCAGGAAACATGCCATCGAACACATGTGTGTCTTCCTTCCCCATTAACTCTCCGGCAGGATCTGCTGCTGGGCCCCCGCAGGTAACGTCATTGTACCTTCCTTCGTTTCCACCTACTGTACGTTAGGCAATTCGTCCCTTTCACATCCATCATTGTTTGGCTCCCACGGTGTCGCGAGCGGAGTGCTTCCCGCCACAAGCCAGTTATTCTCTCCCACGTTTTCTACTCCCACCTTTGCTCAGTCGGTCGCTTCTTTGCTACACAAACCTTTTGTCGTCGGCCCAGGATATTCTCCCATTCCGGAGAAGCTGGTTACAAAAATAAAGGCCAGGCAATTCATCGAACTGGTGGACCTGCTACCCGAAAACGTCAAGGCCCAGGATTTCGAGCCCTAAATGTACTTGGATGGGAAACTGCTTGTGTCTACTAAGAAGAGGGTACGAGAGATTACTGATATCGTTACATGGGTGGAAGCCTTCACTGTGTATATGTGGATCTTTTGTTGTACTCACCCATCTATGATAGATATGACCCAATACAAGCTCTTAATTTTGCAGACCGCTCGCCAGTTCTCTGGCAAGGCTTGGTTTCACTATGACACAGCCTTAAAGACGCCGCCCCATCAGGTCTGACCAACTGGTCCCTTATGAACAGTGATCTGTACAACTTTCATACCCGCTTACTTCAACAACAACAGTTCCAGCCTCCCACCACTTCATCCTCACCTTCAAGATAAATTGCCTCTTCATCTATTTTCTGCAGATCCTGGAATAATGGCTCCTGTACCTGGCCTTACAGTCAATGTAGGTACCGTCACCGCTCTGAAAAGTGTGAAGGAGAGCATCCTAGTGTCAACTGCCCCTTTCAGGCCTCAGCATCGCTTGCTCAGCACTCACGTTCCTCTAGCCCTCCATGGAGCAAACGCCATAGGCGTTGAGACCGTGACCAGGTTGTCCGCATCTCCAGTGAACAATGTAAATAGTGTAGTACGTACGCCACGTTACGCTTTGCTACAATCCACAAGCACGTGGAATTCCGACACATGCGCATGTGAAAGTTTACCCCTAAGATTTTTATGACCTTGCTTATTTCATTCACACCTAGTACTGAGCTGTTTGCTTCCATATTTCCTAGTAGAAGAATTTCCGTTTTGTCGTGATTTACCTACAATCCGGAGTATGCACTTAACAGATCGCTAGTATCAAAAAGGGTGCCGTGCGAAAGTTTGTCCCTAGCAAATGATGTCATATCATCAGCGAATATACCTAATTTGATTTCAGAACCATCCACAGCAATACCCTTAATTTGATCGTTATTACTAACTACTTAATAACCGAGAGTGAGGTTGTTACGGGAAAATCTCAAACTGAGGCCTTGCTGTATTGACCTCGCTATCGCTTGGTCAATACGGTAGGCCGAGGTTTAAGAATTTCCCGTAACGACCGAACGGTCGAGGTTATTAAGTTGTTTACTATATGGCTAACAAAACGGTTCTAAAGGGAGAAAAAAATCTAACTTCAAGGGGAAGTCGTTACATCACATCCAGTGATGCGCGCGCTTATCATTTATTCATTCACCTTTCCAAACCGTCTAACTGCATAACAGAATTCAGCGAACTAACGCGTACTCCGTCAAGAAAACATATTTCTTTATAGAAACCAATGATCAATACGGCCGCAAAAGCTATTTTAGTCAGTTGTGTTACTATATGACGAGAGAATTTTCATCGACATCCTCAAGAAACAACTGCCAAACGTCAATTTCTACAGAAAAGTGCTTCAAACTTGCTCAAAGGCCGTGCAGCCTTGTCAGTAAAAGTACAATTAAACGGAATCAGCACTACTCTTCGTCGCAACTTTCGATGAAAACTCTTCGCCTTTTCTGAGGTTCCTAGCCCGTTAGAGATCTTGAACTGGCGCTCAGAGATGCTGCAAATGTCCACACCGGAAAAAAAAAACCGCTTGGCTGTTTAAATCTGATTGAAGATGTTTAAACTGGCTTGAGTTACAGCAAGAGAATTTGTTGATGTTGACTGCTGTACTGCTCTGGTGTCACCAATTGCCTTTTGAATGGTGAAAGGACAGTGAAAAGAGACCTGCCTTCGGAAAGGAACCTCTGTATACTTCGCTGCAAACCCAACAGGGTATCAGGTTCATAATCGTCGCCATCCGTTTTCCGATATCTTAAAAAAACTTTGCCAATAAGTGGTCAAGGACAGCAGCCGGTAAGTCCAAAACTTCTACTGTGCTTCCTTTGTTTATTGACGACAAATATCGCTGAAATGTTTTCATTTCACTGACAGTTTTCCTTTCCTTTCGTGGTTTTGATTTTTAAAGTATGAACATTTCTATTTCGTCCTGACCAATTAAATCGTTCGTAATTTGCCAATGTAACTTCATTTTTTCCTTAAAATAATAATATCATTAACTCTCTGAATGTTTATCGTCACTCGACGTCTTGTATCACAATGATTTTCCATGTAAATAAAGGAAATGTGGTCTAGCTTTGGATAACCGTTCGTGTTTTTTCCTTTCCTAATTTGCATTATCCGTAATCAGCCCGTGGGCATTACGGGAGAATAATGCCCTGGCGTGACGCTGTACTTAGTCAATCAGAGCGTGCGTTATATCGGTTACAAACACAAGCCATATAATAAATATGGATAATGCCATTAATTGAAGCGCCATTATGAAGAGAGATGGCGAGAGTGGATCGCCCTGGCGAACACCCCGTTTAAGATTGAAAGAGGGAGTGGAAAAGCCATTATTGATAACAGATAATTGATATATTCTTATAAAACGTTTTGATCCACCCCAAGAAGGATTCTCCAAAGCCAAAGAATTCTAGTGATTTACGAAGGAAGTTCCAATTTAAAGAATTGAAGGCTTTCTCAAAATCTATTGTAGTCATTATACCTTGGTAGTCTCGCATTTTTGTAAATTCCATAACATTGCTTATCGTACGAACTGCATCAAAAATGGTTCGTCCTTTTACAAAGGCATTCTGATCATAATGAATAATAATATGTAGTAATACGGTCTCTAGCCTGTCAGCAATAGCTTTTGAGCCA
This sequence comes from Platygyra sinensis, assembly GCA_019787425.1. Classification (NCBI taxonomy): domain Eukaryota; kingdom Metazoa; phylum Cnidaria; class Anthozoa; order Scleractinia; family Merulinidae; genus Platygyra; species Platygyra sinensis. The sequence goes on from JAHPZR010001639.1 coordinate 35,472, forward strand.
ATATCAACATTTACTAGAGATATTGGTCTCCAGTTTTTTATCCATCTCCTGTCTTTTTCCTTTTTCTCAATTAAAGTTATTATGGCTTGCTTTTGTGAATTTAATAATTCTCCATGAAAATAGGCATAATTTAATGAGTCTACCAAAAACGTGGCGATTTCTGACCAGAAGAAGTTATAAAATTCTACAGTAAGACCATCATTTCGAGGAGTTTTATCGTTACTAAAGGTAGATTGAACCTTGAAACATTCGGAATATGTTAATTGACCCTCGCACGTTTCACGCATTGAGTCAGTTAACTTAGGAGATGAAAAGATATCTTCCAGAAAAGGGACAAGTTGAATCTAGTCAGTTTGTATTCCCGACTTTTCGTCATAGAGTTCTGAATGAAAGCTGTGAATTTCACTCATAATAGTGTCCGGAACAGTAGTCTCATCTCCATTTTTTCGAATAAGCTTTCATATGCAGCTTTTTTTCTTATTTCTGTTTTCTAGGTTAAAGAAATACTCGCTGTTTCTTTCCCCTTGTTCAAACCATGTAGTGCAGGAACGGATGATCGAGCCTCGTACAATGTAATCATACTCTTTTTCATATTCTGTCTTAGCCGAAGCGAGGTTGGCAAGGTTTTCTCGTGTCGGTGATTCTGCTATTTTCTCCTCACATATTTTGAGCCTGTTTTCAATTATTTGAATTCTATTTCTCCTTTCCTTAGCTTTCAGTTTGCTATATGATATACTTTCTTCTCAAATTTTTTATTTCATCGAGGCCTATTTAATTCTCAAATCATCACAGAAATTAATTTCATCTTGCCACTTAGGAAAGTTTTCGCGTAAACGTTCAACAAAAAGAACGTCATCCAACAGACTGTTGTTGAACTTCCAGGAAGATGGTCCACGCTGCTGATTATCTACACCGTCAATTTCTAAAGTTACTGCATGGTGATCTGTTTTTATAGCTGTCACTATGTCAACTTTAGCTACGTCATCTTGTAACAAGTCAGTAATAAACCAATAATCAAGGCGTCTTTGAATAATTGGGCTTTTTTGTCCCCAAGAAAATATCTTGCTATTGGGGTTACGGATTCTCCAGATGTCAACTAAATCACAATTCATCATAATGTCGTCCACGCACTTAACTGAATCTTTTACCATGGGGTTTCCACCAGAACAATCTAGGTCTGGATCCATAGCTACGTTCAAATCCCTTCCTAGTAGAATTTTGTAGTCAGACTCATTGTATATATCCCTCATCGCAAAAAAGCGCTGACAATGTTTGGAAGAACAAAGATTGTTTAGTGGTGGTATTGGGTACGTAAATATTTACCAGAAGGAATGGGACATTTGAATAATTGCCGCTAGAATGAAGTACCTCCCTTCCTCATCCGATCAAAATGATTTCAATTTGAAGTCAAAGGATTTTTGTATAAGAATGGCGACCCCACGATTATAGTTAGAACCATGAGCAAAATAAATATCTCCAAACCACTGGTTTTTCCATTGATTTTCAATCTCTTCGGTGCTGTTCATTTTTCACAGAAAACAGATGTCTGAATTTTGTTTGGATAGTCAATTGAAAGGGGATTCACGTTTTTCAAACGTATGGATACCCTGAACGTTCAGCGAAAGAGCTTTTAACTTTAGGTTGTTGGAATCCATTGAAATTTGCACACGCATAATGAAAAAAAGACAACAACAGTAGCTTTTATTCCCAAAAGGATCGCTGCCACTCGAACTATTAACGCATTCCCGATTTTGGTAGGTGAATAGTGAATAAATATAGAAAAACATGCATAACAAAACAAAAGAAAAGGTGATGAAAAATGTAGCCAGTGTGAAAAATTAAACTGTTAAAGCTACGCTTGAACGAATCAAGTGTTAGACTTATTGCCCCAGCAGGGTTTTGGCCCAGAGGCCAAAACCCGAGGAGGCATTATAGTCTCCCACGTGTATAGGTATAAAGAATGGGTGAAATATTGGTGTAGTATGCGAATCAATCCCGATTTGAAGAAACTAGGCGCGCACAGTGGTCCCGGTTAATTTTTCAATCAGCTGAGCTCGCAAGGCAATGCTACATGGGTAATTCTCACAACCACGAACACGAGAAGGAGATTGAGGAAGATACTATTTGCTGCATGAGGAGGAGAGGAAGATATTTGCCTAAATATATTTTAAAGCAAGTATCTGTCATCACAATGATTTCTTCGTATCTTGAATTCAAAGGTTATTCAGCAGTACCAGATTGAACTGTTTGGTACAGAAGTTGATTTCTCTGACACAAATCAGCAACGGGGTCGACAGACTCGATCCAAACACCACACGTGTAAAGATGTGTATAAAGATCACGTTTATTTGGATCGCTTATTTTTACTGAGTAATCTTACGTGGCGTAGAGCCCATGTGACGGCTGGGTTGATTGGCAGGGATCCAAATGTAAACGTTTTGCGGCGTTTTCATTGAGGGCAAAAAGCTTGACCCTAATTTGCATATATGGCGACTGTAACGCGATGCTTCTGTCTACATCTCAAAAAAATCTCGACTTCTGTTCTACTTTCGAGATGGCTTGTAGACTCTTCGTATATCAAGACAACTGGTTGTTTTCAGTATCAAACTAGAACAGCAGGGTGGTTTGATTTTTTTTTTTCTAGAATGCACTTCGCGAGAGTATTATGTAAAGAATATCATGTAAAAGTATGAGTTAAACAGAATGTGTTGGTTTAGTTATAAGCTTAGTTGATTCTTTGGATCATATTTATGATAAAATCCTCAAGTTACTTGAACAATATGAGTGATATAGTTTACAAAAATATGTAAATTTTCAGTTCATACAATAAATAATAGTTTATTTATAAGCAGGGAAATTTTATAAGAATTTTATACCCTTGAGGGATAAAATAGAAGCGGGGGCAGATTTAGTGCGAACTATTACTAGTGTTTAAAATAGGTTCGATTTCCACCACTCTCTCGTGTCTGGTCTACCCTCCCCGAGAAGAGACGGCTGGATACGTGAGCGGCAAACCATGTCTGTGACGTAAATTCATAATTAAAATTCTTGCGGCGCTTCTGGTTACCAGAAATGTCATCCGATGACAATCATTGGCGGGCCCACATGATGCCTACAGCTCGTAACATTTGTACATATCCTGTTTTCGCCACCTCTTCTTTTAATTTTGGCCTTCCAATTTATTTTGTTTCACACCATTGTCACAGAAGGGTATTATATGCTGTTTTCTACAGAGGAAATTTTAAAAAGACAGTAGAGCAGAGCTGTTTGACTGTGGTGTGGCAAATTTTCAAAGCCGGATCACACATATGTGGGTGTGCATCGTGTTGACACCATATTTTTGTTTTGCTAGTTCAGTTTGCTTTACTTCATTTAAAAATTTAATTTTGTCTGCCTTCGCCAGAGACTAGTGCCGCTTTCCTTCAAGAAGACTACCATACACATCATTGAGTAATTTTTTTCTTGAGATCGATGTTTGCGTTTATCCCTCTCTTTGTTGACTTCGTTCGTTATCGGACATTCTGGCACCACATGATTCAAATAATGAAATATAGATTCTCACGCATAAAGTCTGTTGACTATTTTGTGTGTTATATATGCCGCTATGGTCAGGCATTATTTCATCAGTTGAAGGTATTTGGTTAGAGGTCCCGCTAACGCGATCGCTCTTCATATCGCAGAACTTCTTTGTTACTGCAGCCTGCTTGATTGAGGCAGGCAGATTTTTTATTGGTCAAGATAAACAATACTAAGGTCCACGAGTCCAGCCGTGAGTTCGTGGAACGAGCACGGGCTCCTTTCCCGGACAGCGGCTGGTAATTGAGCCTACGTTTAAAATGAACTTCAAAAAACAACTAAGGAATATGCTAATCGATAGCTCCTAATAAGAATGACACAATAAGAAGTGAACTACTCCCTGCGAATTCTGTAGATAAACAACTTGGAACATTTTTTTTAAAGCTTGAAACTTAAAAAAAAAAAAAAATTGAAGGCTTCGGTGGAAAAAGGGCGTTAGGTTTTTTACTCAAAAGTGAACTGTGTCAAAAACGCTCCAAATTTCGCATGCAGTTTTGTTTACGTGTGTCAAACAATGTTCTGCATGTTTTTTCCCTCACGTTGGCTTCGTTTTCGAGATATTACGTATGCAAAAAAACACATTTTTCCTAGGGTATCCTCTGGGGACCTTTTGTTGGATGAAAAACAAAAGAAACCTTTTGTTTCACTAAGCGATCAAGTCACTATAATACCTAGCGCCCTTACTACTGCTTCGTTAGCTCAAGCGGATAAGGCGCTGAACGGGCCAGCTTCGAATTTGTTTTGCTGAGGCACCGGTTCGATACGAGGTCGCTCAATTTTCTTTCCTTTCTGTTCCTTTACTTCTTTCAAAAATCAAAATATCTATTTTAAAAAATTGCGTAATTTGTATAAAGCTGGAGTCTGGAGAGATTTTTAATAGAGGTTATTGTGACGTGAAACACAACACGTGAATTTCGATCGAGCGTCAAAGCAAAGAGAAGTGATACATTAGCAGCTCTTTCGATTAATATCTTCAGCATTGTTTTTAAGTACCTTGTAGCCTGCCTGGTGGTTGATAGGCATCATAAAGCCTTGATAACCTGTAAGTCACCGACACGTTTTAAAGAAGCAAAATGTGTTCTGTAACTTCAAACGCAACTGATATAAACGGCAAGTTATCTTCGTTTGAAGTCAGGTTGATCCAGGCAGCAAAGTCCAAGAGCAGTTCTTGCCCAAGAATAAAACCTTGTCGTGAGGTGTGGCCCATTTGTCAAGCGTTGCTAGCATCAAAGTTCGGGAAGTGAGAACTGCTTTTAGACTTATAAAATTTCTCTTGTGTCATCCTCCATGTCTACCCGCGCACGAGGTGTAACAGAACCTTCCCGGCATGCATTTCGATCACGTTCGGCAACACAAGACAAGACAAGACAAGACAAGACAAGACTAATGAAATCATTAACTAATTACAGAGCGTGTTTTTTTCCTTTTTTATTCCAACATAATAATGGCCAACAAGAAGCGATCGTTTGAAACATAGATCTGTGATCCAGGTTGCGTTGATTTTACTTCAAATCGGCATGATTTGTAGTGTTTTAAACTTCTGGGATCAGGGGCCATGCAGATGTAAGGAGACCTGTACATTGCACAGAAGGGTTAATCTGTTAATCTGTCAGCCAGCCCCACATTTTTAAGCTTATACGTTGCAGGCAGTTAAAATGAAGTAGAGATCCTTGCTGTGATGCTTAAAAGTGAAATCAACATTTTAACCTATTTAAGCCCGAAATCGCCGTTTTTGAGCTTACGCGCTGCGTGAAATGGACATTTTGCTTGTTTTTAAGTGAATCAACATCCTTGCTGTCACGCTTTAATCAACATTTTAACCTTTCTAGGTCTGAAATCGACGTTTTTGAAGTTAACGCGCTGCGTGAAATGAACAGTTTGCTCGTTTTGAAGTTAAATCAACATCCTTGCTGTCACGCTTTAACGTGAAATCAACATTTTAACCCATTTAGGCCTAAAATTGCCGTCTTTGAGTTTACGCGCTGGGTGAAATGAACAGCTTGCTCGTTTTGAAGTGAAATCAACATCCTTGCCGTCATGCCTTAACGTGAAATCGCATAAAGTTCACATTTGGCTGTAATTTGAGTGAAATTAACGTCTTTGCGGTCGCGTGATAACGTGAAATCACAATTTTAACGGTTTTAAAAACCTGAAATCAACATTTTTTAAGGTTGCATCTTGATTGTTTTCCTTGGCCTAACACTGCGCTAACCCTAACGTGTCCTGACCTTAACTCTAACCCCAGCTAATGTGAAGCGCTAACCCTAACAACGAAGCGCTAGCGCTAACCCTAGGCAATCACCCTCACCCTTCAACGCTAACCCTAGTTTCAAGCCGTAAACCTAAACGTTAACTCTAAGCCTAACCTTGTTCCGTAATCCCAGTTTTAAGCGGTAACCCTAAACGTTACGTTAACCTTAAGCCTAACCTTGTTCCATAACCCTAACCTTCAACGCTAACCCTAATTTCAAGCGGTAACCTTAACTCTAATAAAACTGGGAACTCTTAACCCTAAGGGTTTAAGACGAAATCCGATAGAAGATGGAGCAATTTCAGGTTTTAGTGGACAAAAATCGGTACCTGAGTAATTTTAAATATTTTACAGTCATTTTTACATTTTTTAAAAGCTAAATACATAAATAATTGCCTGAAATAACACCGAAAAATAATTTCCCACGGGAACGAGAGAAAATAAATTTCAAAGTTCAATGATTTTGTGGAAACACAGGCAAAATTCCATCATCAGTTTCATTTCACCAAAACTTTTGAGCGTTTCATACGAAGTTCAACATTCGTTTTCGACGTTTGGTGTTGCTAGAAATGAATTGTTTTGAGAAGATAATTAAAAGAGCCCTACAGAAGTTTGCAATACAATGTAAATAATCTTGGTACAAGATTTTTGTCCACTTGTTACTCCAACGTCTGGCGGATTCCGTCTTAAGTCCTTGCGGTGGCGTGATAACGTGAAATCAAAATCTGAGTTTTAACTGTCCGTAAATGACCTGATATCAACATTGTCTAGCTTGCGCATTGCGTGAAACTAACGTCTTTGCGGTCGCACGTTAATGTGAAATCAAAATGTTAACGGTTTTCACCTGAAATCAACATCTTTTAAGGTTACACGTTGCGAAAGATCAATGATTTGCTGGATTTTAAGTGAAATTGCCGTCTTTGTGGTCACGTGCTGACGTGTCAACAAATACAGGGTTTTTTGCATACGTAATATCTCGAAAACGAAGCAAACTTCAAGGAAAAAAACATGCAGAACATTGTTTGACACAGGTTAAACAAAACTGCATGTGAAACTTGGAGCGTTTCTGACAAAGTTCACTTTTGAGTAAAAAACCTAACGCCCTTTTTCCACCGAAGCCTTCAATTATTAATCAGCTACTGGGCCTAGAGTCGAGAGGTCGGCCTCATCTAAGATAATTCAAGAAAAATTAAAGAGAAAAAAATATTGCTTATCACTATTTTACCTCCACGCCGTCAATAAAGAGTTTATAAGGTTCCTTTCTACTGAACGCTGCTCGTTTTCCGTCCTTTGCTTGCACCAGAAATAAGTTCGTGGAAGGAGCATGGGAAGAAAGACCCCATCGGTTCTTTTAAAACCTCTCTTACAAGAAATTTTTTAGCCAAGAGCTCTTAGGTCAATTTTTAGATGTACATGTCATAATTCTTAAATTTTAGCTGTTTTTAATTTTCTTTTTACATGTATTAATATCTCATAAGTGTGAATAGTAATTTTAATTCTAAACTTAAAATAGAGGGCCACTGGTTTGTCAGTTTTTAACTGTTATGTGTTACCCTCTCTAAATAAAGCTGCTACTATTACTACCGTACTACTACCTTCTTGGGAATAAGCCTCTTCCTCTTATCAATCACTTGCTTAGGTAAATCTGGGCTAATACCGAAGCCCGACGAGCTGTTGATATTGTTACGTCGGCAGGAAAAGAGGCTTTCTCGGTCTTTAAAGCGAAGGCAGTGTGCTATGATGGCCCTGGGTTTTCTTGTGTTTCGATCCCTTTTACCGACGCGGTGAACTCTTTGGAACTCAATATATTGAGTTTTTTCTACCTTCAACTCTTTCTCCAAGAAGGCTTTCGAAACGACTTCAGTGTTCTCCTCCTCCTCGGAAGCAAAGATTTTCGCGGCAGCTGTAAACTTCGTAATTTAATAGTTGCTGGCGCAAGCTATCTCCTTTTGTGATTTCTCCTCGTCATCTTGGAGTTTTTTCTTCCTGGCTTCTACATGTACTTCATCATTCAGGAATTTTACGCTTGTCTGAAGCTTATGTGTTTCTTCGCACGTCATCCTTCAGGCGGTAGAATTCACTTTAGAGGTTTGCGACCATTTGATTTATCCAGATCAATATGCTTATTTGCGTGCCAATGCTCTCGAGTTGGCTCAGCTTGGATAGTATTAAGTCCACTTTAGAGGCAAAATCCTCTGCCATATCTAGGGCTGGAAGAACTGTGTTCTTGATCGTTCTTAGTCTTTGGTGGTGATACAATGGCGGGTGGAGAGTTTGCTTGGTGTTTTCAGCCGCTTCATTTTGGGGGAAATAGTCTCACTTTTCGGAGAATTGTTTCCTCTCGTTTTTCGTTTAAACACAGATGAAAGTTGTGATGAAAATTCCATATAAAGTGTCGGAACACATGGAAGAGTATAACAAAAATTACGGAGCTATCAATCTCGCCTCCTTACTAAGTCAACTCAGTCCGATTTGCTTTTTGCTGTCTCAACCTTTTTGTTCCATTTTCCACGACATACCAGCCAGGTATGTCGTGGAAAACATCACATACAAACATCACATACAAAACATCACATCTTTAAAAAAAAATGTGCAAGTTCAATGTTTATCGCTGCTGTTTGTTTCTTTTTTTTTTTTGATCAAACAACAATGGCCCAAGAACAAAAGTGTTTGACTTCTCTTTCTTTGGGTTTGTGCTTTTTGTTTTCAACCGAAGAGCTCTCTGTAGTATAAGGATTGTAAATTTTGTCTTCATAGTGAGCACAATAACGTCAAGTAAGGGAATAATAGAGAATAATTATTGAAAAAGGCAAAATCTCAAGGGAGGCTTCAATTTTTTTGTGGTATTAAAGGGGAGCATGTGAAAAAATTGGTCAGCTGAGGCGTATTCATGCGATTTTTAAATGGTGCTACCCAAATCCCACCAGCCCTCATGCCCTCATAAAAAAATGAATGATTCCTTAAGGTTTTTTTTTGTTTTGATTGGGACAGCATTGTCCATGATTTCTTGTATTGCTTCTGCAGACAGCTCACCGAATTTTTGTTTTTTTTTTGCTGCCCATTTTTTTTTGTTGACGATACTTGGCTTCCCACAAAATCACATTAAATTAATAATAATAATAATAATAATAATAATAATAATAGTAAAAATAATAATAATAATAATAATAATAATAATAATAATAGTAATAATAATAATAATACTAAGAAGAAGAAGAAGAAGAAATTAATGTTCATGAAGCCTTTGAGGAGCTACTGAGCAGTCTGTACAATACAAAACAAACGAAACCACCTGTTAGATCTTAGGCTTAATGAACAAGCTGCAAGGTTAGTAAACCTCAGGAATAGATATATGCATAGCTTTAATGAAGTAGCTAGCTTGTACAAACAACCTCATTGCCACAATGATTTACCATTTCAGTTGCCACTTTTTACTGCTGTTTATACTAACTTGGAAGTCACAGTGTCGCAATTAGTGTTTCTCGAGGCTTCCTGCATCAAGAACCTGAAGCCCAGCATTAATCAGAGAATCAAGATCTTTTTCTCTGATTATGTCATGTTACAGTACATCATTATCATACTTGTTTATATGCCTACTTTATTAGCCATGATTTATAAGCTGTCCACTTGTTTAGATTTTATTCACAAGGCTTCAATAACAATTGCACAGTCACTGATTACACGCTTTGTTTCAGTTGAAGCAAAAATATTTTGCAATGACTCTCAAATAGAGTGAAAATATGTAAACCGGTCTTCCCTTATTGTAATAATCAAAACTTGATATGAATAAAGATCTCATCTTATTCAATTTCTATAGTTTTACTAGTCTGACTGATTATATATTGTGAGTTTCTATTTTCTCATTATGGCATTCATTCCATCCAAACAATGAATTGCTCATTTTTGTGTACCTTGATTGCAGCTGGACGTGTTAGTACACTCCCTCACAACTGCTCTGCTTCCACTGCATTTCTTTCCACCAAGTGCTGGCTCTGGATTAGCACATTCTCTAATCCTTGTTTGTATTCCACTGACTGTCTTAGTACAGGTACTCCATAGGCTCCATTTGCTCCAGCCACCATCAACTTACAAAATTAATAGGAGATTAAAAAAAATAATAATTTCACATTTAAATAATCATGATTAAAAACGATAATATATTGATTTGTTATACCTCCTAACTTAAATACGTTTCCTGATTGGAGGAGAACGTGTCACGTGCCATTGGTCAAAACTCAATGACGCCCTAGGGCGAACAAAACTCATTGACGCCCTAGGGAAACAACACCTCGAACTTTGGACTCGCACGTGATCACGTTGTGCACCTAGAAACCGCGGGAAATTTGTGTACGAGTCGGCCTGATGTTGAAAAGCCATTGAAGTAGGACAACGTTTCTCATTAGAGACAGCATTCATTATTCAAGAAAAGGGATTTATAGTCTCAAAAACATATCGTGCAGATTAACAAAAGGGAAAATATGAACGTTTTGTGTCTCCAAGCTTTCGGTTTGGCGCCAAAAATGGGTTGCCCACGTTTGTCAACTCGCTCGTCGATTGCCGTCGCCAGGTAGGAAAGTATTTGCGCAATTTACAACAAAATACGCTGCTCCTGATCAAATTAAACTCAAAATGCTCGAGTTAAGCATTAGAAGACGTCAAAGCAACTTTAGTACTTTCTATATTTTTTGTTAGCTGCAAAGAAAAAGACTGTTATCGTGATTTTTCGATAGGACAGGTTGGTTCTGGCAGCCGCTCAATTTTGCGAGTGCGGCCAGTTTATGCAATGGCGTCAAGCGAATCATCTTTTTTTCGGAGCTTTTTCTATGTTTGAGTCGGGAGGTATAACAAAACACTTAATCACTGGCCCCTCGGGAAACAGTGAGTTTTGTTTCCCCTCGACCTCAATGTTCCCCTCGGCTTCGCCTCGGGGAACATTGAGGGTCTCAGGGAAACAAAACTCACTGTTCCCCTTGTGGCCAGTCATTAAGTGCTTATTAACTAAACCTAAAAGTGGACCTCCTGAGCTGGGTTGTTCAAAGCCTGATTTAGCTAACCCAGGATAAACAAGAATTTTGATTTAAGTTTTGTATCTTTGCAGTGAGGTTTACTTATATTGTTTAGCCTTCTGGTTTAAGTTTGAAGAATCTTAAACTATACAAAACAAAAGCAGTGAAAGGCATTTGTATTCAAGAAACTTAAATTTTAATCCTGTGTTAGCCATAATCATCTTCCAAACAATCTGGCCCTGATTTCAACAGGTTAACTTGACATGAGTTAATGATCCAATCAAAAACCAGCACCTGGTCAGTGGTCAACTTCAAAAAAGTATGTGACCGTGATGTCATCTAAACTAGAACCCAAGATACGGTCACGTGATACTGGTCAGCAGATATCATCATCATCATCATCATTTATTTGCCTTTATATTACAACAGTTAAAATAAAAGAAATAAATAAAATAAATAATAATAATAACAATAATAATATACAGCAAGTTGTTAGGCGAGGAGACCTCAAGAAACCCCCAGGCTTATAGGAGAGGCCACCTCGTGTTTTGTCAATTGACCATAACATAAATGTCCAATATCACAGAAGGACGCCATAAACTAAGGCTGCATGTCAACCTATTGTTTTTATTATTATTTTTTTTAACTGAAGGCCTTCTTCGTGCAAAAAGGGGGATATCGGGTTTTGGCTGATTTTCATTTTTTGCAGGATCAAGCTAATTTTTGGCAGACTGACTTGTTTTGACATGAAACGCATTGTTCCGTAATTGTTTTGGCTGATTTGTGCTTCATTCTGCAGAAATAACGTGTGCAAAAAAGCTCAGTTTTGCGTGAAGCGGCATCTTTGTGAGCACATCTTTCAAAGGCGGATTCCTACGCGATGCAAACTTAAACGATTACTTTTAGCAGCTTCGGCAGCACATTTATTTTTAAATAGATGTTTTGGTTTCTGAAATAAGTAAAGAAACAGACCAAAAAAACCCAACTGACCTTGTATCGAACCGGTGTCACGACAAAACAAATTCACATCTGCTCCGTTCAGTGCCTTAATCGCTTGCGCTAACAAAGCAACAGTAAACTGAAAAGGGTAATTATACGAATAATAAAACTAAGCGAAACAAAAGGCTCCTTTTGTCTTTTATTGAACAAAAGGTCTCCAGAGGAAAAAATGAGTTTTTTGCATATGTTATTTCTGC
>JAHPZR010001639.1:50000-70000 GCA_019787425.1 Platygyra sinensis
TAACGCTATATAAATAAAGATTATTATTAATTATTAAATGTTGATACAAAGTCCAAGAGGACCATACATCCTAAAATAACATTTGTCAAAAAATATAGCTTGTGTACATGTAGAGCACTGTGGTTATAATGCAATATACATGACGTACCAGAGGGCAATGAAGTTTTCAAATAACTCTAAACTACACTTTGTGCTATTAGAAAGAAATTTTGTTATGTAAAGTTGTAGCAAGTAGACTTCTAAAAGAAATACTGTTTTTGAAAACAGCCATGTAAATTTGTAAGTTTTCTCTGAAGAAACTATAAAGGTGAAAATTGCTCAGTGTTGAAAACTTTCATTACTTCCTGTTCAATGATGTTTTTAAAAAAAATTGGAAATCTCAATGAGAGGTATGGAACAATGTTTATTCTAATGACGATGATACTTTTGCTTCAAGTCCATCCCTTCATAGCTAGTAAGAATGGATGTAAACCAGAACGAGGCCCCATATTTTGGTCTATTAATAATTAATTACTCTTATGTACATGTATACTCAGATAACTGTTTGTGTTGCTGCATGATTGGAACATAGATCTAAATCCTTGGCATTCACACCCAAGTCAAGTCTACACCCAAGTCTAGGTAATAGTGAAGAATAGTTCCCAAAATATACTGTCGACCGACTGTCGGCCGACAGTTGGCCGACAGTCGGCCAACAGTTGGCTGACTGACGGCCAACAGTTTGCGTTGTTTGAGGCTAAAGTGTTGGCCGACTGTCGGCCGACAGTTGGTGACCTGTTGGCAACCTGTCGGTAATGTGTCGGTAACCTGTCGGTGGGGCAAACAAAAATGATCGTAAATATTTACTTGTCTTTTGCTTCTAAACTACATAAAAAGAGTTTAAGTCATTTCATAACGATACCTTGCTCAGCACTTTTGATACTAGTATGGCTTTTGTCCACTGTTTTAGCGTTGACTAACGATACTTGCCCAAATTGGTTCCTATTCATTTATCCGCCATTTTGAAAAGGTTTTCTAGTTCAGACGTACATGAATTACTGTTAACTATAGTTTTGCAATGCATTATAGGGCGATTGGAAAATTACTTTTAGCTTTGCGTATTTGTTGCCCCAAAATGGTTAAATCACAAAAAATGGTTAAACACAACCTGTTGGCCGACAGTTGGCCGACAAGTTACCGACAGCCGAATATGGGAGCTATTGTTCACTATTGCCCAAGTCTACACATGGAACACTTGACTGATCTATCGAATAATAAGAGGAAGAATGATGAGTACACAAACAAGGGTGGGTCTGCCAATCACTCAGTTCATGGTGCATTGAAGAAATCTCTATTCAGAGTGGATTCATTGGTTGCTTTGATACACCACAATCCAACTGATCAGAAATCACTGATCCTAGTGAAGGACATCCCAAGGGAAATTAAAAACACCTGTAAAGATCAACAATTAAGGTTGAGGCTTCAAGGGCATCTCAATTACCTGGACAACTGTTCGTGTTGCATAACTGGGACCGAATATTGTTTCCTGGGCAACGGTCACAACTTTGGCCAGAAGCGGTGGCACATGATCGCCATCGATTTTGAGATCCACCGCCACATGTCACAGAGCAACTGTTCCACACTCCCCAGGGTGACCAATAACAACCTAAAATAGAAATATTTTATAAAGATTAAAAACGTCATGGGGCAAAATTCTTTTAAAGAAGCAAAATGGTCATTTACAGTACTGTAGAAAATGTCCTCACAATCAAATAACTTGCACAAACTTAAGATAAAAAAGCACCAAACGTATAATTTAAATCTATGGAGGAGTGATCAACCTGACTTCAAACACTGATAACTCGCTTATATCAGTTGCATTCGGAGTTACAGAACACATTTTGCTTTGTCGATAACTTACAGGTTTATCAAGTTGAAGGCTTTATAATGCCTATCAACCACCAGGCAGGCTACAAGGTACTTAAAAACAATACTTAAGATATTGGTCGACAGAGTTGTAATGCATCACATCTCTTTTCTGTCCGAATGGTATTTGCTTTGATGCTCGATCAATTCCCATGTTGTGTTTCATGTCACAATAACCTGTGTAAACAATCTGTTCCCAGATTTTTGCTCTATATGCAATTTTTTTTTCAAAAAAAAAAATGTATCTTGATTTTTGAAAGTAAAGGAACAGAACGAAAAAAAATTGACTGGCCTCATATTGAGCCAGTGTCACGGCAAAACAAATTCGAATCTGACCCATTCAGTGCCTTATCCACTTGTGCTAACGAAGCAGTAGTGCGAGATTAATGTATTATACTGACTTCATCGTTTAGCGAAACAAAAGGTTTCTTTTGTTTTTCATTCAACTGAAGGTCCCCAGATGATGCCCTTGGAAAAATGTGTTTTTTCCCATACGTAATATCTAAAAAAGGAAGCAAACGTCAGCGAAAACACATGTAGAACATTGTTTAAGACATCCAAACAAAACTGCATGCGAAATTTGGTGCATTTCTGACAAAGTTCACTTCTGAGAAAAAATACGTAAGGCCCTTTTCCCACCGAACCCTTTAAATGTTAAAGGGCATGTAAACTCAAAACTACAAGTTTTTCTTATTCCACGTAAACAGCAACGAAGAAAACGAATTTGGCATTTATTTTGCTCGTTTCGGTTTCGTTAAGGAGAAAAACAACTTTAACAAGAAAAAATCCACTTCCGGTGAAAACAATAGCGATCTCCCGTGACGTAAGCGGTGGGATACAAACATTGCGCAACAGGGATTCCGTATGAGGATTCTATGGCGGATCGGGAAAGTGGGAGTAGTTCGGAGGATAATTTATCGGATGAGAGCGATTCAAATTTGGTGAATTTGTATGATAGTGATGTAGAAAACTCAGTTGTACCTGTGGAACACTCTGGGCCGCATACGTATCGATTTGAGCCACGAAGGGTCGGACAAAACGAGCAACAAGCTCCAGAACCATATGGCAAGAACTCAGACCGCCTTGGAAGCACAGACTGGTATTTAATCATTTTGCAAATAAATTGCATTTTTAGCAGATGGAAATGTTTATTGAAGCCGGCACGTGGTCAGATTAGCACGCAAAAAGAAGCTCACGAAGTTTTGTTGTTGTCTTTTTTCCGACCTTTCTTGGATATACCAAAAGGTGCGAGTGTCAAGTATGTCAGCCAATGCCGACTGCTCACGAAAGTGTTTTCTGCGCTGAAATCGGACAAGTCTGGCAAAAATTACAATACAATACAATTGATTAATCAATTCTCCCACAGGGGTTTTTCAGAATCAATTTACATGTAATAATAGAAAGAAAGAATGAAATGTATCTAGTTACAATCAGTTAGACGATAATACTGATAAAATAAACGTCCTTGTAGAGAAATTCGATAGCTGCATATCATAAATAACTATATATATATATAAAATAAAGAAATCATTTCCCTGCACTACGCATCTCTCCTCTCGCACTCCTTTTAAACTGTGCAAGTGAGGACGAATTCCTAGTGGCAACAGAAAGCTTGTTCCAGGATTTTAGAGCCCTGTAGTAAAAATTACGTTGTGCTATAGATGTTCTACATAAAGGTAAACTAAGATGTTCCTTGAGCCTAGTGTTATATGCGTGTGTATTGGAACGCTTATATAATTTAGAATTTAGGTAGGTTGGTGCTAAACCATTAATGTATTTGTATATCATAATTACATCACGCAAATTCAGGAGCTCTTCAATGGTGAGCCAGCCAAGTTCATTCAGGATAGGTAAAATATGATCAAATTTCTTAGTATTAGTCAAAATAAGGGCAGCAAAATTTTGCAGAAGTTGTAGTTTGTGAACATTATCCTTTGAGGTCCCAGACCATACAGTAGAACAGTAAAATAATTTACTAAAAACTAGTGAATTCAAAATAGTGTTCAAAACCTCTCTAGAAAATAGGTGACGGACTCTGTTTACTTGACAAAAAGTAGATAAAAGGGAAGAACTAAGTGATGTAACATGATCATTAAAGTTCAAGTTCAAGTCTAATATAATTCCAAGGTCTTTAGTGGAAGCCACGGGTTTTAACTGTTGACCAAGAAAAGGCACAGTGACATCTGGGAGCTGGGATAGAAGCTGTCTTGCTCCGAACAGCAGCAACTTGGTCTTATCAGGGTTAACTAGTAAGTTGTTTGCACAGCACCACTCCGCCAGATGTCTAAGATCCTCCGCAACTAAACGTAAACATGAATCCACATCATTTGTTGAGAATGAGAGATATATCTTTGTATCATCAACATAGGATTCAATATTACTTGACTTAATGACGTCAGGAAGATCATTCATATAAAGCCCGAAGAGCATGGGGCCCAAAATTGAGCCCTCCGGTACACCGTGGGTTACTGTTAGTGGTTCTGACAGCGATGTTGCAATGCGAGTGCATTGCTGTCTGTTAGTAAGGTAACTTTGAAACCACATACGAGCCTTGTTTGAAGTTCCCAGATTGGTAAGTTTGTTAAGTGACATAAACTGTCAAAAGCTTTACTTAGGTCAATCAATACCATTGCTGTGATCTGTTTCTTATCCATGGCTTTACAAGTATGATTAGTAGAAGATCAGAGGCCAGACATGCAAATGAAATGTATTACCGAGTATCCAGGATTTCAGTCAACGTGTCTTGATGTTTGGGTGCATGAAACTGCCGGCTTAGTAATTACGCATTCAGACAGCAGCACGGCGTAGATATCACACAGGAAACGTATATTTTTACTTTTATCGCGGTTCAGTTATCCAATTGACCTCCGCTGTAACTCGTTTTATTTTAGTAGTAAACTAGTTATTTCTCTGTGCTTTTTGTGTAGGAGATTTCGATACATAATTGCCTATCGGCAACTTGTTCGTTGGTGGTGGGGTTATCTTGGTAAAACATGTCCTGGTTGCGCTGCCATCTTGTGCTGTAAACAAGATGCGAAGCACCTTTCCAGCCGATTTTGTTGCTGCTGGAGACTGTATCGGCGGTACAGCACCAGAAAGTAGCGGACTTTGTTTTCTCAGCCCCATTTCCACCATGAAATTTTTTTTGTAACAATCCGGAGAAAAATGAATGTTGCAAATAACAGAATGCTCCATCGGCTGTATGAAATTGGCTCTCTTCACTTGAACAAATTCCACCCACTGCCGCCTCAAATTAGCGTCTTTGGGCAGCTTGTGCATAGTATGGCCTGTCTTATTTGAATTCAGTGCTGCAAAACTGAACTACACAGCGTTTTACCATTTATGAAAATGCAGCGCTTTTCCAAAAGAAACCATGTAAACATGAGCTTATTTCACAACGTGTTCAGCTTCAGGTAACCAAAGGTCCACCCGTGACGTCATTTGGAAGATTTCGCAATTCAAGATGGCGGATGTTAAGAACTTTGAAGCGAATTTTCAACATAAAAACTAGTTAAAGTGAACAAAACATCCACAGATTTGGCACATGCCATGTATGTACTAAGCGACGATGAGGTCCCCAAAATAGCATTTTTGGGGTTTACATGCCCTTTAAGCACCTAAATTGTCTGAATTTTAGGCCACACTTTTTGTCCTGGACCACATGACCCAAAACAATTGACCGTGGCAAAATATTGAGGCCTAAGAACAAGATCCAAGTGAAAATCTACTGGCTGGCTGACGAAGACTAGCCCCTCAAAGATTGAAGTGCAGTTCTTTCAAATGAAGTCCCAAACACCAGAACAAAGCATGGGATCTTTAACATTCGATATCAAGGTGCAAAGATTTGGAATCATGTTAGTGATGATATTAAGCTTCTGCCACCTAAACATTTCAAGAAAAAGATTAAATCAAATATTATTGCAAGCGATTAGCATATATTGAATCTATAACTCTGTGCATAACTAGTACACTGTATCATTCAAATTATTTTTCACAAACTGTATGTATAATACGTCTTCGTGTGTGTGTACGTGTGTGTGTGTGTGCTTTTGTATGCTCATGCATGTTTTTTTCTTTTTGCTGCGGAGCGAGCGTAGCAGCGGTTTATAATCTAAATATAAAAGAAAGGTAGGAAAAATTGAGATTTCGCCATAATGCTCTGCGCTGTAGAAGAGCCTCGCTTTCAACGGACCAGAATGCACTGCGAAAAGTTAATGTTTAGCGAAGCAGCGCCCAGGCCTCGCCCTCACCACAAGCCTTGCTGGAGTGTCGCCTGGTACTCTCGTCTCCACGTTCGTGTTGTACTCGAGATAAGGACAACAACTATAAAGAAGGTCCACTGTCATCCTCGTTTTTGAGTTTCGACGCCGGTTCAGGTGAGTGCTAGTGCACGATGACAATTTCATTGCAGTGTTAAATTACAGTAAATATATGTCGTTAATGCTGGTTGATATCAAGTTTGCCGTATTTAAGTTACACTGTTGATAATACCAAGTTCGCCACAGATAAGTTTATACACTGTACGCTTTTCGATAGTTCTGTCGTCTGCCGTTATTATGAATAACTCTGGCGGCTCGGATCTTTCGGCGGACGGGCGTGAAAGAAAATGCAATAATATTTATTTTCGTACAGGCGGTCACGTATTCTCACAAAAAATTGAACGCAGTTTAAGTGGTTTTTCGCTTTGTCGTTTACTCCTGTAGCTGCCATGTGCTTCTTGCCGAATTTCGCACCTCGGCTACATTCGATATTTTTTTAAAACTTCTTTCGGTGGTTTTTTGTTTTACACTTGTGCAGAGGTTGCCATGTGCTTTTTGTTTGCCAATAAAATTTTTTCAGTCCTTTGTATAATCATACAAAATCAGTTAATTTTGTTAATGAAATCTTTAACCTTATTAACCTTATTGTGTCAATGTTTCTTTCAGAAACTGATGTTATAGTGGTTATCTTGCTGTGCTGGATACGTTTCAGTTTTTTTGAACTACAACTGTACAGCTTGTTGTCTCTAAAATTTTAGAACACTTAGTTTCAGTTACTATAGAACTTACTGAAATGCAAATTTTCAGCTTGTCAACATTCATTAATATAACGGGAAATGTATTCAATAATAAATAATGGGGATCATTGAGCAAGATTTTGATTTATAGCAATTTCAAAGACTTGACCAAAAACAAAATAAGTGAATGACAACCATTTCTGCACAAGCTCTATACAATCCCTCTGTCTGACTATATCACGCAACTCGAATTGCTCATGCCATAGCGTGACGCTTATAGGAACAGAGTACGCAAAGCGATAGATCACGTACTGATTTAATTATATTTAGAGTAACAAAGGATAGTTGTAAGCTAATTTTAGGGATATGAAATACAATAGGGTTTAGCGACTCAAGAATATAACCGCAGTATTGTTGTAATTAAACTCCTTGACACGTATAAGCCACTGATTTCAGACCGGAAAAGACGTTGAGAGTGAAACATTGTATAGAGATTAGAAGAGAAATAAATGCATCAAACGAAAGATACAGTCCTTTGATGGTGAACCAGCGCCCGGAGATATTCCCGAAAACCCTTTTCCATATTTGCAAACTTCATCCAAATTTCCGCAGCACTTTCATAGCTCTGGCTACACTAGTTTATTATTATACTGTACTTATTTGACCCTAAATAAATTATTGATTTAAGAGTGTGTCCACAAGAAAACCAGGCAGAACCAGCTCAAATCACCGATTTTGCTCAAACTCGGCATAAATGTTGGCTTTGGCGAGTAAATGATTGTGGCAAGAACTTAGGTTAAAATATTTTATTCTCTTCAAGCTAGGGATATTTCCTCCAAAAATGGCCCTTTGTCACTAATTTATGCATATTTAATTAGCTGTCTGATTTAGTATTTCTACAACAGGAAAGGCCATGTGAAAATGAAATCCACTGGATCATGTTCTACTATTATTAGTATCAAAGCACAGATATTCATTTGAACCAGACAATTTGATTTCTCTCCGTGGCTCAATCTTAAGTAAGGTGCATATTTTGTAGCGTTGTGAAGAGCCATTAATAAATTGTGACTATCTGCACTGGGCAACAGCAAATACTCATTGTTCTAACATGGGTAGTGAGAGCAATCACTGAAGTTCTCAAAAAAGCCAGGTATTGGTACCTGTTGTCGGCCACTTTACTGTTTATCGCTATCGCACAAAAAATAGAACAAATCAGAAGATATTACTTGTTCCGGTGAAAAGTTCAGGGCTTTTGGTACAATGATGTTCAATCGTATTTGTGTTTGCTGAATATTTACACGCGATAAGCTATTTTCGCGACGACTAACCCTAAAAACCTAATGTCGACCGGCCTTACCTGGATATCGGACACATAAACCTTTCGTCGGACGGCAGCGTTCTCTGAGTAAAAACCGAATAAACTGACCTAATATGAACTCTAAATAATTCTGCTTTGTCGGCTGCTCTGTCGCCTGTCGAGCTCTCACATTTTAGACCACGCTTTAGGGTACTGAGGGGAAAGTTTGTCATCAGGTCTTACATTGCGTGCGTTAATGGAAGTCACTTAACTCCTGGGTGTTAAATGGGCAATTTTTACTGAAACCGACAGGAAAACACCTCTAACAGGGAAAGAATTCCACAAATAAACAAATTTTCCTCCTGAAAACTTCCGGCGGGACAATCGCGGCTGCTTGTTTTGCTGATCTCTTTAAAGGTCAAGGTCTGGCCGACAATTGGTATTGCAGGCCTATGCGAAAAACGATGTTTTTGAACAGCGGATCTTATCAGAATTTAACCCCGATTAGGGTCATGGGACACAAAATGGCGATGAAAATGATTTGACGAAGCTTGGAGGACGATCTGTTGGATTTTACGCTCATTGCAAAGGATTTTTGTCCGCGCGTAAAGGAAATTTAAAGGGAAAGAAAGCAACTGCCATCTTGCCGCAAGTGAGAAAAGTGTTTTATTCGTTAGAATTCGGAAAGAAACGAGACAAGACTCGGTAGAGACAGCGACATTTATTTGTTTTCACCTATAAGCTATTTTGTTTTCTTCTCTGGTTTGTTACTTTACATTCTGGTGACTTTTTTATTTTGTGGCCGACATTAGGCAGTGGCCGACAATAGGTACCAATACCTTAAAATGTTTGGGGCCCTTAAGATTTTTTCTGTGCTGGCATACTGTTTACAGGACTTCACGGTTTTTGGCCATTTAGTCAACATCCACTAAAACACGGAACAGCTACTTTTCTGTGTTACCCTAACTCAAAATTAACAAGAAATATCTACCGAAGTATTTTCCTGTCAATATCCAGTATAAATTTGCTGAAAAGAAGCACTTGAGATATTTCTGTCAAACATTTTCAGCGCTACTTCTCACGGTTATCGATAAAACGCGGCAGAAGAAGATTCAACGTATAAGTGCCCTCAACATTGGTTTTCAGGGGTAAAGTAGAATGGAAACATGAAATAAATACTACATACATGTCACTTACATGCAGTTTTGCGCTCCCGCTGATTCTTGCACCGCGAAATGTCCAGTTTTGTGTCCCGGCATCTGTTTCGTTGCTTCTACTCGAGCTTTAATAAAGAGAATGTCCTTTGTCATCCCGCTTTCGTCATCAGAGATATCAACATTTGTCGAAACAGCTACTCACAAGTCCGTTTAAAATCCAGGAAGAGCTATCACTGTTGTAAGTGTTATAGGATACAGATTTCTTTCAAAATCCACCACAAAACAGTCGGTCATCTTTGTCGATATTAAGCGGAACAGTTCGTTTCACTATACATGACATAGTTACTGCATTTAAAGGAGGTAACCGCTGACTTTTGAACATCCAAGTTGTAGAATGGCACGAATGGCACAGAATGGCGGGATGGCGGAGTGCTATGTGATGGAATTTAAAAGCAATCTGTATGTTAGAGTGATCACTCTCCCTGGATTTTAAACGGCCTTTTGAGTAGCCTTTTCGACAGCTGTTGATATCTCTGATGATGAAGGCGGGATGGCAATGGATATTCTCTTTAAACCTCGGGTCGAAGCAACGGAACAGATGGCACAAAACTGCATGGACATTTCTCAATCCAAGATTCAAAGAGAGCGCAAAATCACGCCCAAGTGACATGTATGATCACTGTATGTAGTTGCTTTTTCTTGTTTCAATTTTATTTTACGCCTGAAAACCCAAGTTGAGGGAACTTAAGAGTCGAATGTTCTTCTGCCTCATTTTTTCGATATCGAGAGAATGTCAAGAAATGTACTTCTGAAAATATATGAAGGAAATGTCTCAAGTGCTCTTTTTTGCCGAATTTATACTGGATATTGATAGGAAAATAGTTAATTAGATATTTCTTGTTAATTTCGAGTTAGGTTAAGACGGAGAAATGGCTTTTGTGTTTTAGTGAATGTTCATAAAGTGGCCAAAAACCGTGAGGTCCTATGTAAACAGTATGCCAGCACAGAAAAAATCTTAAGGTCCCCAAACATTTTATGGTTTTTTTGAGAACTTCAGTGATTGCTCTCACTATCCATGTTAAAATAATGAGTATTTGCTGTTGCCCAGTGCAGATATTTGTTATTAATTAAAGGCTAACATTACAAAATATGCACCTTACTTAAGATGAAGCCACGGAGAGAAATCAAATTTTCTGGTGCAAATGAATATCTGTGCTTTGAGACTAATAATAGTACAACATGATCCAGTGGATTTCATTTTCACATGGCCTTTCCTGTTGTAGAAATACTAAATCAGACAGCTAATTAAATATGCATAAATTAGTGACAAAGGGCCATTTTTGGAGGGGGTCCCCCTAACTTGAAAAGAATAAAATATTTTAACCTAAGTTCTCGCCATAATCATTTACTCACCAAACCCAACATTTGTGCCAAGTTTGAGCGAAATCGGTGATTTGAGCTGTATCACCTCCTGCCTGGTTTTCTCATGGACACACTCTTAAGTAAATGTATGTATGTATTTATTATTATTATTATTATTATTATTGTTATTATTATTATTATTATTATTATTATTACTATTATTATTACTATTATTGTTATTATTATTGTTATTATTATTATTATTATTATTATTATTATTATTATTATTATTATTATTATTATTATTATTATTATTATTAAAGAAATATATACAAACAACCACCGGTGATACAAAATAAATCAAACAATGGAAGAGCAAAATTAATTTGATCAGCACCTCAATAGGTTGCAACAACAGTTTCAACCTACCTTTTCACCAGAGCTTTTAATCTTTTATCTCATTAGCTTAGTGCATTGTAATCTTGTATCTCATTAGGTTTTTTAATCTTTATTTTTGTGTGAAGTGCACATGATCATGCACATGGAATTTGCGCTATATAAATTTTATTATTATTATTATCATTATCATTATCATTATCATCCTGTATCAACAGGACACTCAACAACATGCAATATATTATGCACAGACGTTTTCCATGACTTTGAAAAGGAAAACAAAATGGAGCCCCAGTGCAGGGTTGCCCTACCTGTTTGTAAACAGAGCCTTAATTACATTTATCCATTTTTGGCAATGCATAGCAAAAACCTATTGAGTGACTGATGTTGCATGACAGACAAATTTAGTCTACCATCTGATGATGTCTGCACTTAATATAATTTTCACCACAAGCATCGAGAACAGAACATAAGTATCGCAAGCCAACCATCACAAAAGTTGGTTAAGTTCAAATCTCCTACATGTATAAGATTTTAGTAATCGATATGTGAGATCAGGAAATCACTACACGAGAAATGCAAATCACCACATAAGAGTAAAAACTGTCATATGAGATCATAAATTGCCTGTAGACATAGAAAAAGACTGGAGTTAGTAGCAAGATACTGGGAAAAAAACACCAACGGACAAGAATAAGAAATCGTTGTACAAGAATGTTAGAAATCACCAGGTTATCAATTTGTTTTTCTGAGCCACTGAGCCAAAACTAAAATGAGCAACAAAAGTGTTGAGACACCCCTTTCCCCCAAAACAATGTTGATTTTCTATTTCTCAGACAGCGTATATCACAGCAGGAAAACAACATTGAATTGGGGGCCTGGGGTATCTGAGAATTAACGTTAGATTCAAATAAAGTAGAACAAGAGCTTATATATTGAAAAGTGTCACTTTTAAAGTGTCTCAAATGCCCTTGTCACCCATTCTCTGGAGTCTATTTGTGTAAACTGTGGCGATTTCTGTTATATTTCCAAGCTGAAGCAAGGTTATTTTTACAAAAGCCACTAAATGTGTGGTTCAGAGTGATTTGTGGCTAAAGAAAAAATGACAAGTGTTTTTTTCCCAAAAAATTCTAGTACAAAGATGTAAACTGGTCTATCTCGTTAACAAATTGATCCAAATTTGGCCCTCAATGTGGTATTATTACCAACAGAAATCAATGATTTTTTCCTTTAAAGAACAAAATCAAACAAAAAGAAGGGGAAGTCAGCAGGCAATTGGGCATTGTTAAGTAGTTTGATTCAAAAGAAATTGATCTGATGCATTTTTGAATAAATGTAAAAAAGACACTTACACAAATGTAATTACCAACTGATTTGTTCCCCGACATTCCACATGAAAAGGAAAGGACAACTAGTGAGACAATCTCAGATAGTGCAGAGTGTTATGCAGGACTGTCAGTACGTTTTGAGTCATCTGCTGTCTGTATGTAACTTGTTAGTTCAAGGCCCAAAAATAACTTACTATTACTGTTTGTCGAGACAGTAATTAAATTTTACTGTGGTCTTTTACGTTTAATTTTGTTCATTCTAAACTCAATTATATGTTGAACTAGCAAACGTGATACTTTCAGTTTTTCAACGCCAACATTTTGTAACTTGATACTTTTGTTTTTCTCCCAAAGTTTGTAACATGATACCCTTGTTTTCTCAAAAACATACAAAGAAGATATTCTCGCTTTTTTTCCTGAGAAAAATAAAATAATGTTATTAACTTATGAAAAAATTAAAAGAGGAATCATTTTGTTTCAATCAAGAGGCAAATTTTCATATCATCGATAAACAATTACTAATTTAATTATCAAATAGTCACGTCGTGTCTCGGAATAGCACGTTCTTATTAGGTTGCCATCGATAATGTTAACAGTAAACCGGTCCAAAATACACAATGATATCGATTAATACAACCGAAAAGCATTCCAACTTGACCGATATTATATCCTACATCGGTGAATGAGTCCCATCAAAGACTGACTAAATTTATTTGCAGTTTCCGTAAGCGCCACAGTGTCTACAGCAATATTTGAGAAGTTTCTTTTGCCACGACATTACTAATTTTAATGCCGCTAACTCGGAAATGTTTCGGGTGAATACATTTGTGAACTTCTTGTTCTCTTTCATGAGGGAGAAAATAAACAAGCTGCTGAGGAGATCCATTCCTTTCCCTGTTTAAAGCTTAGAAAACATGAAATAGTTTAAAAACAGCACACAGCATTTTTGAACCGAGCTAGGGATGATTCCAAAAGATACGCTGTCACAAAAGCGTTCTTTGGCACTAAAAGGGGGAACTGATATTAACTGAAATAATATTAACTGCTATCGCCCGTTAAGACAAGAGTGTGGTATGACAGGCATGAAGCTGAACTCGAGAACAGATTGTATCATGCTGACAATGTTAGAGCGCATGCATCTTACATACTGTGTTCAACCACAAAGAAAAGCACTAATCGTTCATGTATATATTGTGTATCAAATCTATCGTTTACCTAACATATAGTTAACACTAACGCTAATCAATCTGCGCATGCGCTTCGTGTAAATCACCTTTGTTCTTAAGAGAATAGTACCACTAGGGTAACAAGAGAATATTGGAACCATATATACCGGTAGTTTTGTGATGTTATCTAAGAAGAAATGTAAGTGTGGTACATTTTACGTATCAATCAAAGGTACCTACCCCACCCCCTCAACACAACGCTAATTAATTAATTGGAATTAATTAATTAAATAAACATTAAAGTTGACACCTCATTGCCATACTGCCTTCTGGCAATAGTGCGTTAGCGGCATCAACCCCCAAACCATCCCAATAGTGCACTCTGCACTAAAAATCAGTTATTACTAGGAACTATAACTTAAGGACGTTTGCGTTTGTGTTTAACACAGCACATATAGGCTTCTTTGATAGATCTATGCTACATATGTCATTAAATTAGCTAAAACTAGCCTAAAAAAACTACAACTTCTAAGTCACGCACACCTGTATCCATGTACCAATTCGACCCTATTTGAATAGTTTACCGAGAAATAACTAAAACTTCCAACATACAATTTTTTTTTGTTTTTTAGTATAATGGAAAGAATCAGAAAAGGAAGTGATCTGCTGGGAAAAAAGTTGAGGTCACAGAGCATCCAACAAAAATATTCGCACACCAAGTTATCGCAAAGGTTATTAGCTCTATTTATTTTTTTGAGTTTTCGACTCGGTGCGCGCGCTTGAAAATGACGTGGCACGCTCGTGACCAATGAATAGCGTGCGCACTAGAGATGCGCAGTAGCAATGGACGCGAACGTCCTTAATAAGAAATAAATCAAAGAATCAAAAACAGAAGACCACGAAGTTTTTGGATAAGAATTTATAGTTTGGTTTAAAAACAATTGGTGTGATACATTGAATAAATGTAAAATGATTATAACTCACTTGGCTCTGATTTGTTCCACAACATCCACATGAAAGAGAAGAGATAGAAATCTATTAGTGATAATTAATTGGGAATGGCTACTTCTCAAGCCAGGGGTAATACATGATGAAAAATCAAAATCCTTCATACTTCATCAAAAGATCATATATCACCCATGCTAACCTTAGAAACGCATGGTGTGATTTTATTTTCTTTGAAACATTTTTTTGCAGTAAGAATTACAGGTAAAAACAATTAACATTTTGACTGCTGTTCAGTCATTCTCAAGTTCAATGTTGAGGGTAAAAAATTAACAAACTTGTATTTATACATACGTATAGAGCGAGAGAGTATGAGGTGAATGTGTTAATAGATATATAGGGGGTGTTAAAAACAAGAACAGCATGCAAATCAGCATTCTAATCAATTAGAAACTTAAGCAAAAATTGAGTCGGATTGTACTTTGAGTGGTTAAAACGTCGATCATTTCTATCCATAATTTTACCATGAATTGTTTTAAAAAACCCTCACTGATAATATTTTTTTAAGTTACCAAGGAATTCAAACATGCATGACCCATAAATATCATGATACCTGATTTGTCATGGAAATTTCAAACAGTTGATAAAATTTACATGCACAGATCGAACAAAAGTTTAACAGAAAAATATACAAACAACCACCAGTGATACAAAATTAATAAATCAAACAATGGAAGAGCATATTTTGATCAGCACCTCGATAGGTTGCAACAACAGTTTCAACCTACCTTTTCACCAGAGTTTTTAATCTTTTACCTCATTAGCTTAGTGCTTTGTAATCTTTTATCTCATTAGCTTTTGATTTCTTTAATCTTTATTTTCGTGTGAAGCGCATATGATCATGTATATGGAATTTGCGCTATATAAATTTCAATTATTATTATTATCATTATCATTGTAACGGGGCGGACGCTGACATCAATCGATTCTTTCGGTCTTTGAATTTCTTAACAGTGCCGCATCGGAGAATGTTTTATAAATAACGGAACCTTCAAGCATCTATCTTTCTCAATGGGTTTATTGGACTTGAAAGCTCGTAAAAACTGAAATACAAGGAGCAGAATAGAGCTATTACTATAAATCTACGCTAATCGAAATGTTTTAACTCGAGCACGCGAGGCGTGCATATACATAGATCTCAACAACACAAATATCCTAAGCGTAACAAATCTGCCTTCGATTAAGTGGTATACATTTCAGGCTCTAGATTAAAAGAACAAACAACGTAACATATCTCTTTCTCCGTTCTATTACAATGATATATTCGACGATCCTTCGATCAATCCTTCTCAACATGCGCTTCTAACTTACACGTGTGTCGAATGAAAGGTAAAGCCGACAACTAATCGGTATGTCACATAAAACAAAGAGGTATATTGACGGTCACGCAATCACAACAATGAACGGTATTCGTTACAATCATTATCAATATTATTATTGTTATTATTATCATCCTGTGTCAGCAGGACACACAACAACATGCAATATATTATGCACAGATGTTTTTCCATGACTTTGAAAAAGGAAACAATATGGTGTCCCTAGTGCAAAGGTTGCCCTACCTGTTTGTAAACAGAGCCTTAAATTTCATTTATCCATTTTTGGCAATGCGTAGCAAAAACCTTTTGAGTGACTGATGTCGTGCGACAGACAAATTTAGTCTACCATGATGTCTGCAGTTTTTATAACTTTCATCACAAACATCGAGAACAGAACATAAGTGTGCCAACCATCACAAAAGTGGGTTGAGTTTAAAATCTCCTATAAGGTTTTAGTTATCAATATGTGAGATCAGGAAATCACTACACGAGAAATGGAAATCCCCACATATTAGAGTAAAAGCTGTCATATGAGATCATAAATTGCCTGTCGACATAGAAAAAGACTGGAGTTAGTACCAAGATACTGAGAAATCAACACCAACGGACAAGAATAAGAAATCGTTGTACAAGAATGTTAGAAATCACCAGGTTATCAATTTGTTTTTTCTGAGCCACTTAGCCAAAACTAAAATTAGCAACAAAAGTGTTGAGACACTTTGCTGCAAACTTCTATTTTCTGCATCTTCGATACATTCCCCCCCCCCCTCCCCTTTCCCCAAAACAATGTTGATTTTCTATTTCTTAGACAGCACAGATCACAGCACCTACACAACAATGAATTGGGGGCCTGGGGTATCTGAGAATTAACGCTAGATGCAAATAAAATAGAACAAGTGCTTCAATATCGAAAAGTGTCACTTTCTAAAAGTGTCTCAAATGCTCTTGTCACCCATTGTCTGGAGTCTATTTGTGTAAACTGTGGCGATTTCTGTTATATTTCCAAGCTCTAGCAAGGTTATTTTTACAAAAGCCACTAAATGTGTGGTTCAGAGTGATTTGTGGCTAAAGAAAAAATGACAAGTGTTTTTTTTCCCAAAAAATTCTAGTACAAAGATGTAAACTGGTCTATCTCGTTAATAAATTGATCGAAACATAGTAAATGGTTTGAACCCAGGAGTATCAGTAGTTCGTATTGTGTGACCGTCCGGGTGAGTGTAGTTCTGAAAAGAACTGTTATTGGTGACTGACGTTTCGACAACCTGAGCGGAAGTCATCTTCAGAGTCAAGTGAATAGTGTTTGTCAGTCGATGTTGTTATAAGTCTGGTCAGTTGAAAACGATTGGTCAGTTAAGCCATGATGTTATTGGCTGAAAGACTCGTGTAAAGTTTGTCATCAGTCATTGGTCAGTTTCGATCCGTCTTTTGTTAGTTAAATCTATTGTTAGTCAAAATTAAGTCGGTCTGTTAGAAGTCAGTTTGTCGGTTTCGTTTTCGTCGCGGATAAGTCGTTTGTAAGGTGCCGGTAGTTGTTGACATCTGTTAAGAGGCGTTTGTTCTAAGTTAGTGTACCAGCTTTCCAGAGTCAGTCGTTGAAAATAGTTAGTACTGTAGGTTAAGCATTGGGCAGAGTCCCAGTCAATGTTGTGGTTTGTCAGTTGATGATGCACAGCAATGTGATTGTTGGCATCACCATTTCTCGTGGCTCGTTTGTGTTCAGTCAGTCTTGTGTTAAGGTTTCTGCCAGTCTCACCAATGTAGGAAGCCTCGCAGTCAGAGCATTTGATCTTGTAAACTGCTCCCTGTCTGTTGTTAGGTTCGTCTCGGTCTTTAACGTTAGTCAGTAAGTGCCGTAACGTAGTTGTCGGTTTGTGGGCTACACGGATGTTGTAGGGCTGTAAGATCCGTGAGATGGTCTCAGAAGTGCCCTTAATGTAAGGTATAGTAACTGTAGTAACATGTGTCGGGTTCTGGTTCGTTGCGTCGGCTTCGGTAGGTCTGTAAACGTTTTGTGTAATAAAGTCAGCGTTGTAGTTGTTTTTAATAAAAACACGTTCAAGGTATTTGTTCTCGTCACGTAAGCTGTCCGGTGTATCACAAACTAGTGGTGCTCGTCTCGTTAAATTCATCCAAATTTGACCCTCGGTGTGGTATTATTACCAACAGAAATCAATGATTTTTTCCTTTAAAGTACAAAATCAAACAAAAAAGAAGGGGAAGTCAGCAGGCAATTTGGCATTATTAAGTAGTTTGATTCAAAAGAAATTGATCTGATGCATTTTTGAATAAATGTAAAAAAGACACTTACACAAATGTAATTACCAACTGGTTTGTTCCCCGACATTCCACATGAAAAGGAAAGGACAACTAGTGAGACAATCTCAGATAGTGCAGAGTGTTATGCTGGACTATCAGTACATTTTGAGTCATCTGCTGTCTGTATGTAACTTGTTAGTTCAAGGCCCAAAAATAACTTACGATTACTGTTTGTCAAGACACTAATTAAATTTTACTGTGGTCTTTTACGTTTAATTTTGTTCATTCTAAATTCATTAATACTTTGAACTAGGAAACGTGATACTTTTAGTTTTTCAACGCCAACATTTTGTAACTTGATACTTTTGTTTTTCTCCCAAAGTTTGTAACATGATACCCTTGTTTTCTCAAAAACATTTTTCCTGAGAAAAATGAAATAATGTTATTAACTTATGAAAAAAAATAAAAGAAGAATCATTTTGTTTCAATCAAGAGGCAAATTTTCATATCATCGACAAACAATTACTAATTTAAGAGAGAATGTCCACTAAGACCGATCGGGAGGTGGCACATGATCAAAAATCGAATTTCTTCATATTTCGTCCAAAGTTAGCCTATGGTATGGTAAGAAACGTGGGGGTATTTTTTCTATCGAATATTAATTCAAAATCCGTAAAATAACTATTTTCCGTCACTATGCCGCAAGCAGCGAGAATTCGCCTTTTCAAGCCTCGCCACGCAGCCTTAAAAATGCATTTGTTCTCACTTCGCATCGCTAAAAAACCGCAATACAAGTCTAGAATCGTGTTTACCTTGGATTAATAAGTAATTTGAACTAAACTATACACTTCTAGCTTGACCTTTGAGGTCACCGGAATTAATTAAAAACAGGCAAAATTTCACCAACCTAAACTTCTCAAAATGGCGAGAGTTTTCAAGAGCAAATAAACTGTCCCGGTAAAACAGTAAATCAACAAAAATATGTATTTCTAGAAAGTAGAAAGAACAGGCTTTAAAATGGTATCAGACTTATTGTCGGCAAGTTCGTAATCGTTGAACATTGGCGCTTTCAAAAATGGCATTATGACAACACTCGAGCTGTCAAAACAATAAATGCCTAAAGATTACACTTGGTGAGGTATTTGACAAGGGAGTCTGAAATTTGGTTTACTCAAGCCCTGAATAGAATTTCATGAAAATGTACCTGAAGAAGTCCTGAGATGAGATGTTCTTGGTTTCTTGGTGTTTTTAAGAGATTATCTTGCCTAAAATCAAATTTTAGCAAACACGCGAAGCAGGAGTATCACATTTCAGCTTCATTCGTTCTTGGGAATATATCGTCTCAACAAGTAACGTTTCTATCTCCGTAAAAGTCATTGTAATGATTCATTTTTCTTCGCATAGAGCTTAGAAATGTTCTTCCATTCATGGTTATGCGCTGTTATTTCCTGTCATGCAATAAACCTCAAAATTTGACACGTGTGGTCCGACGCGTGGAATATTAAACTTAGCGGGGTGGAGGTGGGGGAGCCGCGGCCTATTATTTTTTACCGTCATCATACTTTCCTAACGACTCTGATACTTTTTTGTGGATATTGAAATAGTAATTTTCGTCATCTAGAAAAGAGGCTTATTCACAGTGTTTTTTATTGGACTTTTCTTCCTTTAATACAGGGTTATCAATCACACGCGACCTCTCACACGCGACCTCACACGCGACCTTTAGCGCATTCGCATACATGAATGACCCCGAGATCAAGCCAATCTGCAAACAAACAAATTATTTCGGCACCTATTCGTCTGGGGTTTACGG
>JAHPZR010001639.1:77500-99114 GCA_019787425.1 Platygyra sinensis
ACACAATGCAATGATATCGATTAATACAACCGAGAAGGGTTTCAACTTGACCAATATTATATCTTACATCAGTGAATGAGTCCCCTCAAAGACTGACTAAATTTATTTGTGGTTTCTGTAAGTGCCACAGTTTCTACAGCAATATTTGAGAAGTTTCTTTTGCCACTACATTACTAATTTTAATGCCGCTAACTCGGAAATGTTTCGGGTGAATACATTTGTGAACTTCTTGTTCTCTTTCATGTGGGAGAAAATCAACAAGGTGCTGAGGAGATCCATTCGTTTCCCTGTTTAAAGCTTAGGAAACACGAAATAATTAAAGACAGCACACGGCATTTTTTAACCGGGCTAGGGATGATTCCAAAAGATATGCTGTCACAAAAGCGTTCTTTGGCACTAAAAGGGGGAACTGATATTACCTGAAATAATATTAACTGTTATCACCCGTTAAGACAAGAGTGTGGTATCACACGCACGAATCTGAACTCCAGAACGGATTGTATCATGCTGACAACGTTAGAGCGTATGCGTCTTACATACTGTGTTCAACCACAAAGAAAAGCACTAATCGTTCGTGTATATCTTGTGTATGAGATCTATCGTTTACCTAACATATAGTTAACACTAACGCTAATCAATCTGCGCATGCGCTTCGTGTAAATCACCTTTGTTCTTAAGAGAATAGTACCACTAGGGTAACAAGAGAATATTGGAACCATATATACCGGTAGTTTTGTGATGTTATCAAAGAAAAATTGTAGGTGTAGTACATTTTACGTAGCAATCAAAGGTTCCTACCCCACCCCCTCAACACAACGCTAATTAATTAATTGGAATTAATTAATTAAATAAACCTTAAAGTTAACACCTTATTGCCATACTGCCATCTTACCATCCCAATAGTGCACTCTGCACTAAAAATCAGTTATTACTAGGAACTATAACTTAAGGACGTTTGCGCCCAAAAACTTCCCATGCGCAGATTTTCTTAAAACTTTGCCTGGAGGTAGAAAATGTTAAGATTAGATTAAAAATGTAAAAAAAAATCGGGGGTCACCGAACTCGTTTTCAAGATAAGGCGCAGCACAGACCATAGCATTTCTATGATTTTCAGTCATTCGAGGCAATTCTGGCTGGATTCATTACTATCGGCATATATTTAAGTTGAAGAATCATATCTAAGTTATGTGTGTTTAACACAGCACATATAGGCCTATTTGATAGAGCTTTGCTGCATATGTCATTAAATTAGCTAAAATTAGCCTAAAAAAACTACAACTTCTAAGTCACGCACACCTGCATCCATGTACCAATTCGACCCTATTTGAATAGTTTACGAGAAATAACTAAAACTTCCAACATACAGATTTTTTTGTTTTTTAGTATAATGGAAAGAATCAGAAAAGGAAGTGATCTGCTGGGAAAAAAGTGGGGGTCACCGAGCATCCAACAAAAGCATTCGCACACCAAGTTATTTCAAAGGTCATTAGCTCTATTTATTTTGTTGAGTTTTCGACTCCTTGCGCGCGCTTGAAAATGACGTGGCACGCTCGTGACCAATGAAAAGCGTGTGCACTAGAGATGCACAGTAGCAATGGGCGCGAACGTCCTTAATAAGAAATAAACCAAAGAATAAAAAACGGAAGACCACGAAGTTATTGGATAAGAATTTATAGTTTGGTTTAAAAACAATTGGTGTGATACATTGAATAAATGTAAAATGATTATAACTCACTTGGCCCTGATTTGTTCCACAACATCCACATGAAAGAGAAGAGATAAAAATCTATTAGTGATAATTAATTGGGAACGGCTACTTCTCAAGCCAGGGGTAATAGATGATGAAAAATCAAAATCCTTCATACTTCATCAAAAGATCATATATCATCCATGCTAACCTTAGAAACGCATGGTGTGATTTTATTTTCCTTGAAACATTTTTTTGCAGTAAGAATTACAGGTAAAAACAATTAACATTTTGACTGCTGTTCAGTCATTCTCAAGTTTAATGTTGAGAGTAAAAAAATTAACAAACTTGTATTTATACATACGTATAGAGCGAGAGAGAATGAAGTGAATGTGTCAATAGATATATAGGGGGTGTTAAAAACAAGAACAGCATGCATATCAGCAGTCTAATCAATTAGAAACTTAAGCACAAATTGAGTTGGATTGTACTTTGAGTGGTTAAAACGTCATTCATTTTTACCCGTAATTTTACCACAATTTTTTTTAAAAAACCCTCACTGATAACATGTTTTAACCTATATTCAAACAAGCATGACCCATAAATTTCATGATGACTGATTTCACATGGAAATTTCAAACAGTTAATAAATAATTATTGGATGAGGTTGAGGATGATATCATGAATTATCAAAACAGATGTCTGTGTTATCTGCCGAAGCCGAAGGCTGAGGCAGATAACACAGACACGAGGTTTTGATAATTCATGATATTATGCGAAAACCGAATTCAATAATTGTTTTATTATACATTTTTCACATAATTCATCCTCAGAAACAGAAGCGAAGCGTTCAGCCATTTTGTTTCTGAGGAGAACACTCCAAGAGGCTTAGTAACCAGGTATACATTGAACTTGACATGATAAATGGAATATCTGCAGCAGATATTGCATTTATCATGCCAAGTTCACAAGCTATTGTGAATTGATTGAATGCTCTCGACCAATCAGTTTTTTCATAGTGAGTCTGATGTATAATAATATCATTTACATGCACAGATTGAATAATAGCTTAACAGACAAAAACCGTGTGCTAATTACTATTTGTAATACCGTTAGTTTATTGGTGGTCTCTGTAGTCTCGTTATAATTGTTGTTAATTATTATTTGTAATACCGTTAGTTTAGGGCTCTAGTGATTGTTGTCAACTTTAGTCTCTTTAATTTTCTTGTTCCTTTCAGTTGTATTTAGTTGTGCCAAATGGTAGATTAATAAAGCATGTAGACATGACCTGCCTAGATTAGTATAGCGACCCGTGGGTATGTTAAAATTGTTGCATGTAATTTAATTTGAAAACACAATTAAGAGTGTGTCCACGAGAAAACCAGGCAGAACCAGGCAGGAGGTGATACAGCTCAAATCACCGATTTTGCTCAAACTTGGCATAAATGTTGGCTTTGGCGAGTAAATGATTGTGGCAAGAACTAAGGTTAAAATATGTTATTCTCTTCAAGCTAGAGGTATTTTCTTCCAAAAATGGCCCTTTGTCACTAATTTATGCAGATTTAATTAGCTGTCTTTGATTTAGTATTTCTACAGCAGGAAAGGCCATGTGAAAATGAAATCCACTGGATCATGTTCTACTATTATTAGTCTCAAAGCACAGATATTCATTTGAACCAGAAAATTTGCTCTCTTGGATGTTCAAAAGTCAGCGGTTACCTCCTTTAAATGCAGTAACTACGTCATTTATAGTGAAACGAACTGTACCGCTTAATATCGACAAAGATGACCGAATGTTTTGTGGTGGATTTTGAAAGAAATCTGTATCCTATAACACTTAACAACAGTGATAGCTTTTCCTGGATTTTAAACGGACTTGTGAGTAGCTGTTTCGACAAATGTTGATATCTCTGATGACGAAAGCGAGATGACAAAGGACATTCTCTTTATTAAAGCTCGAGTCGAAGCAACGAAACAGATGCCGGGACACAAAACTGGACATTTCGCGGTCCAAGAATCAGCGGGAGCGCAAAACTGCATCTAAGTGACATGTATGTAGTATTTATTTCATGTTTCCATTCTACTTTACGCCTGAAAACCAATGTTGAGGGCACTTATACGTTGAATCTTCTTTCGCCGCGTTTTTTAAATATGCATAAATTAGTGATAAAGGGCCATTTTTGGAGGGGGTCCCCCTAACTTGAAAAGAATAAGAACTCTCAACTGGCCCAACATTCCCAGAAAACTGGCCACAGCTTTGATTTCAAGAACGTTTCAAATCTTCATGTTTGTCCCCGATGGAGCCAGCGGTTGTTTTTAAAAGCGAGGTACTCCATTAAGGAAGACAACTCAATCAACGAGCACGAGTTTCCACGTGTAAACCACACTGCAATATGTTACAAAATTGAAGTAAAAATTCTCACTTATCCCGGATTAGCTTAATTGGGCTTTGAACAACCTGGCCCAGGAGCTCTACTTTTAAGCTTGGCTAAATCTATACATTACAATGTTAACAATTGACTCTGTGGTGGCATGAGTTTGTACATGTATTTAATAAGATAATTGTACATTGCTTTTTGCTTTTGTGCTGTGCATTCATCGATAGTTCAGTTTCTTTGTATAAAATATTTTATTAATACTACCTCTTAAAACTACTGGAATTCTACATAACATAACATAAAACATATCATGACTTTATTTAACCTACATAGCCTCAGGACACTTTCCAAAAGTGACTACATATAAGATACAGTTACGGTGTGAAAGCTGTACAGTATTAAGAACAGCATACAGGAATACAACAAGATCCATTCTCTGCTGCAAAATTGGAACTTTCACATGTACAATGACTAAATCACCCTGGTATAAATGGAAAAAACAACATTGTTGATCAATACTTCTATGTAAGCTTTCAATAATAATTTTATAATTCAATTTCAATAAGTGATGTGCTTTTATTCTCCACTAAGACTGTGGACTGCAGGAACTGTCAATTACTGTGTGACTCCATCAGTGATAAAATTGTTATTAAATTATGTCAAAAAATAATAAGTAAGCCCTACATGTAAGTAAGTTATACTATGTACACTCTTGGGTTTTGATGTATAGGTACATTTGGTTAGCCAGCTCATTAGCCTGCGAGCAGGCTCACTTGTTTGGGTAGGGTATCAAGGCCAAAGGCACCCTGCAAGCAGAGCCTTTTCTTACGGTACATATGCTTTGTACCGAGAAAAGGCTCCACACGAATCGTGTCAAGTTCCTGTTGAGCATGCTCAGAGCGTTGCTAAGATACATTTTCGAACCCAGGCTTAATTGGTGTTCATTTAAAAGACCGCGCTAAAATGGCTTCGTGTAGGACGCCAGAGAAAAAGTCGAAAGTTTTGCGTCCTTCCCTTGGTTCCTGTTCGCCTCAAACTCCAACTAAAATTGGATTAAGAAAAGTTCAGGGAGAAAATGAAAAGGACTCGTGCTGCCTCTGTTGTGGGATAAATTTGCACGGCGCGGGAAGTACCTACAATTTGCTGAGCCACGATGGCCTTGCCAAGAATTAAGATCTCCCAATTAATCCTCCAAACTATTGATATCAAAAGGCAATCTTGTCGAATCTGTAAATCCTGCTTCAGACGCGTGGAGTGTCTGGACAAAAAGTCGTCTGTGCTAAACTTAAAACTGGAATGCTTCAGAAGCAAATATAACCGAAACTGTCCGACAGGATCAACTCCGAAAACAGATATACCATCAGCAACTTCCAATGAGTCTTTCGTCCAAAGGCTAGCGAAAACACCCCTATCGTCTGGCCAAAAAAAAAACGGTCAAAAGTATGTGAAAGGCTGTTTGAAAGTGGAATTGAAGATTTGGATTTAATGTTGATGTCAGTTTCTCCTTTACACGTTGAAAATCCGCAAAACAACCGTGGGAGTGGAACTAATTCAGTATTCGACTCTTCTGTAGAGGTAGACCACTGCTAGGTTTAGCAACCTCATTTGTCAAGAACGTTAATCACAACACTTCACAGAATTTTGGACATATGTTCTGTAATGTAAGATTATTTTTTCATCAATTGATATTGGGTGGCCTTGTCAATACATAAAAATGTAAATATGAAAAGTATTAGTAATTAGACTGAAACATTAACATTTGCCCCTTTTAACTGATTTAAATATCACCATCTGATTCATCACTGTCGGGTAGATATTGTTCTGATATTGACAGCAGAAACTCCTCACAATCACTCCAGTCCATTTCACATAGTTCTTTAACGTGTGTTGTCTCTTCAACATCATTGAATATATCATTTGCCACCATCAAAATTTCAGCAGCAAGTTTTTCATTAAAAATTGGGAAGTTAAGCATAATGTAATCAACTGTAACTAAATGCTCTAATCTGAAACAATGGCATCAGTTAACACATCTTGAAAACAAACACTTCCAAAAACAGAAACATTGGCCTCACAGGTCACAGCCAAATCCTTCAACACCTCTGTGAATGTCTCTCTGTCATCTGTGTTCACGTGCCTTTCTAATGTACACGGACAATTGTCAAGATCAGAACTATTCTGAAACATTTCTTCTGGACAAGCTCCACAATTACACTGCTTACTACACACATCACAGCACTTGTGTAGCATGGACGGTTTTTCTATCTTTTCATTAAAAAACTGTAGTATTTCCCCACGTCGACAATTAACTTTGTTTTTTACAAATGCTCTCATCGTGAGATCACAGTGACACAAATGGTAGGCAAGATAAAACATCATACTTGTCCAATACTCAGACAAATTTATGCATAGCATTGTATTGCATTCCATTGTATTGCATTCCATTAATTGTATTGCGTCGTTCTCAATTGTATTGTATTGCTAATCTATTGTTATGTGGATATAATACAATACAATGCTATGCATAAATTTGTCGGAGAATTGGACAACCCTCTAAAACATAATGGACAAAACCTCGGAACCAACCCTTCCACCCCTTCCAACTGCTTGAAGGTACAATTCCATGCTCTCTGGCACTCCAAACATAACAACCCTTTTGATGTTAGGTAAGTTCACTCCCACTCCCAGTGCACTAGTTACTATAACCAGGCGAATGCTTCCATCGGGGGACATTAAATCAGACAAAATATTATCCTTAATGTCTTGGGGGGTCTTAGAGTGATACATGGCCACTTTACTTTTGCATGGCAGAAAGTGTTGAAAGGTGTCATAAATGTCACCACATGCTTTTAACGACTGACAGAAAATTATTGTTTTTTCAGCATGTGGATTGTTGATCATATCACTGATATGCCAACCAAAGATATCCTTCAGTTCACTCTTAGCTTTTTCAACAACATATTGTGATTGGCTAGAGTAATTACTTTGGTTTCGCAACACTCAATTGAAAACTGCTCCATCCACAAGTCATGATTTTAATCAGTAATAACTACTCATTAACTATTTATAAGACATGCTGAGTATTGACAAGTTCATATTTGTTATTCCACCAAGTTGGTCTCTAATTATTTTGAAAAAAGGAAAACCTCTTTAAATAACAATACTGTGATTTCTTCTAAAATTAATGATTTTTGATAAAAAAAAGAGCTGCAACTGAAATCAACAATTTATTGATGTTGATTCATTGTAGCAAAGGTTAAATTAAGCCAAATCAATAATAAAAATGCTCAAAAGTTTGCCTAGTTAACCATAAAAAAACCGGTCTGCTTTCTAATAAATAGGTTTATGTGTCAACCAAAACAATATTATCATGATTAAATTATCAGGCATATACAATCATGATTCCAATAATTCTTGGTTTTGTTTACTTTATTCCTCTGCATGTTCTTGCATATAGGAAAATATCAATGAACCAGTAAAAGATATGAGAAGTAAATTTTAATATTACTCGTGATTTGTGAGAAGCTGAAAAAAGAAACTTGACTCACCAAGTAACCACGCAATGCGTTTCATCAATAACGACGCCAAGAATATTTTCACTAACATTTGATACAACTTCGTAGTGCTTTTCCAAAGTCTCTGGACTTGAAAACAACAAATCGACCGTCGGAATCGCCCTCTTTGAATTCCTCGAGTTTCACACATTTTAAACCGAAAACCTCACAAGATGGCATCTGGTCTTCGATCACCGCAGTTAGTAGCGACACAACTAACATCATCGGATGGATAGGCAGAGAAACAGAGTGCTTTCGCATCTCTCCTGCGAGCGGGATCGCAAGTTGATTGACAAGGGATTTTCCGTGCCCAGTGGGCAAAGATACGAAAGTATCAGTCCCTGATACGAAAGACTTAATAGCAGCTGCTTGCTCAGATCATGCACATTTTGAAAGTTAGAAACAACACGAAGTAGGGCATCGTCAAGCGTTCTCGCACGGTCTTCCTTCGCCGGCACTTTAGCCACCATGTTTGGTTGCTTACAGTGGGCTCAGTTTCTACCATCGGTTTCTCGTCAAAATTGATGATCGCGCAAGAAAAAACAGTTTGACGACAGTAAACCGGAATGACTAGCCCAAGAATTCGGGCTACGGTGACTTCAAAGGATGAAGCAGATTTGTGCAGAGCCTCTTTTTTTGTCTCCTGTCCGCTCACAAAAGAGTAAAAGAGGCTCTGCTCGCAGGGTGGGCCAAAGGTGGCAAAGAACCGAGAACCGGCGAAGCCGGCGAGAAGAATAAGGCGAGGAAAAGTGAGCCTGCACGCGAGCTCTTGAGTTTTGAATTCCGCCCCTCGCGAGGTGTCAAGTCGACATTTCACATGTGTCAATAGGAGCGAACCAAAAGTAAACAAACATGACACTGATGACAGCACATTGCACGCAACGTGGAGACTCGGCCCGGTCGGAGGATGGTCAAACTTCATGGATGGCGCAATGAGTTAACTTTCAACTGTTGACTTCGGGGATTTTTTTAAATTCGAAACCATGTACAACAGAATTTCCATTCTTGAACTATAACGGCTTCATTTGAGAAACAACGAATGTTGAAAGCTAAAGAAACATGTGAAAACCAATTTGATAACATCAAAACAAATAATCTCTTCGCCGCACGACGAATTATATTACAGCGCTGCGAAGGAAAGATGAAAGTTGTAAGTCAAAAAGACCGTGACAAAAACAAGCTAATTACTTTGAGATCAATCGTATTTCAACTGTACTAAATTAGTAGCCATTTAGTTCTTTTCTCAGCAGTTCTGTAGTAGCTGAATAAGACTCCAAAGAATATATTTGAACGAAGCGAATAAACTAAACAAACAAACCGTGATCGTTGCCGCAAATTAACGTATGCCTTCTCTGCTGATGCAAACAGACGTTGTGGCACAGGATCGTCGCTAAATATGTCATTTACATCTTGTAGCGAAGCACAGGTCAAACCGAGAGGTTGTCCTTCCTTAACCTGGTCTTCAATTAGACCTATTGACGGGCAAATTAGAATCATACCATTCGGATACTCTCCTTCTCAAATCTTCTTCTGTTCGATCGCTGTGGAGAACAGCTAAAAGAAACTCTTACCGAAACCGGACGGCATCACTGCGAAAACATCCCTCCCTTCCAGTAAACAATTCACAGCTATTTTCCGCTCTAGTTTTAGTTCAAAACTTAAGTCGGAATTAATCGAAAGCGTGAGGAACGCTCCTTGAACAAAGCCTACAGACGGTTCGCGTGATGTGAAATGCAGTAAGCTTGCATTGGTTTCTGTAATCTGTCAATTTTAACCAATCGGATTGCTGCGTTCGTCAGCGAACGCAGGGAATTCAAAACTCAATAGCTCGCGTGCAGGCTCACTTTTCCTCGCCCCATTCTTCTTGCCAGCTCGCGGTTGCAGCTCCCGCACCTTTGCCCGCGATACCCTACCCAAACAAGTGAGCCTGCTCGCAGGCTACCAGCTCATATATGTTAAGAACATTACAGCCAAATGGACAAGAATCGTAACACCCCCCCCCCCTTCCTTATGAAAAACTGAAATATAGGGACCATGTTTCACTGACCAGTGGCACTAATGAAATCAAATAGCAAATGAAACTCAGTGTAGAGCTTTCTTTGCATGCAGGGTCACTGATTTATGTAGAAAAAATAGTTAATGTTGCAAAACGTTGGTATGGAGGTGCTCTAAGTAACTGACCAGGTTTCAGAAGAGTCTTGGGATCTAATATTTGGTTAATTATATTCCATACTTGCTGCATCCTAGTGCAATCCTAATCATCATTCACTTGACATTTCAACAACAACAAAGCGGACGAAAGCTACTTATTAAACACTACATGCATTTCACTACGCCTGAATCAAACAAAAGATTCAAGAAATGTTGATGAAAATTCGGTTAAGATTCAGTATTATTCCAGTTGAAGCCCAGAAATGCATTTAGAAGCCGGAAAACGTCCAAAATCTCAAAGCCTTGCGGCGTTCGAGTTTAATAATTATTGGTGACAAAGTATAAGCTTAATTCGAACATTATTATTGGCGACGGCTTAATTTGCAGTTATTTTTACGGCCATAGTTTTACCAGTCTTTTAACAATAACCTTAACAGAAATTCAGCCGGGCATTTCACCAAACCCAATAAATCGAGCAAACAAAACGAGGAAGTCTGCATAATTTCTAAACGCAGTATTCATGACAACATGTTAAGCTTACGAGCGTCAAAAGCAAAGCAATGGTTTCCTTCTTCCAAAAGTAAACAGAAGAAATTATGGCTGCATGTCTACGAAGCGGCTGTCCCTGCTAACACAAAGAAAACACTCGCCTGACAATATTTACGAATACAGTTTTGTTACTTTTAGCCGAGAGGTTATCGGTATATGGCGAAAAACGACAGAAAACTAGTATAAGCTTATTTGTTTACAATAATTAAGCTTATACAAATTTTATATATTCAACACTGAACAACTCTAGTTTTTGAAATTTATCAAATATCTCACAGCATGGTTCCAAACCAGAAAATCAAGGAGACTTCTTTACACCTTTCGTTAATATAACCTTAACTTAAAAACCTATCTCGCTAAAACAACTAGATAATTTTTATGGAAAACGCAAAAGTTTTTATGTAAACAAAGTCGCTTACCACAATTTGGCTGTTCACCTTTAATAGTGTGAATCCTATCCGAAGAACCTCCAGCAAAAGTTGTGAAGACTGAAGTGAACAAATCTTTTCGTTAGATCAACGAATCAACTTTTTCTCACTGTGTTTACCGGTTTGTAATTCCTCTAAACACTCAAAACACGTTTGATTTCTCTTGCTGATCACCTCATGAAATCATGCGACTTTTCTTGCATGGCTGCACATCATATCTCGATGCGCGAAGTTCTGTAGTCTTTTGAGCCAATTTTCCTGGTATTTCAGTTCTTTCCTAATGCTCTTACTTGCCCTGCCTCACGGCATTGTTCGGCATTATTTCATCTCCTTTCTCTAGCACTGACCCGATTCAAGATTCACCACACTGTTCATTACTAAGCTTTCCTCGCCTTCTTTCTAGCCCTGCTGGGCCGCTCTTTCCCGATCTTCTTCGCCACGTTTTTAGCTGTTAATTCTTACCCTCTGTAGTTTTCTTTCATGTTCTGCTTAAGATAAACTCGATCTATCTTCAACGTTAGATCAACGTCCCCGATCGATTGTTGACATGACAAATACAAATAAGTGTTTTTTTTTTTTTCTGACAAACCTGCCGAGAAAAGATGGCATTCCTTGTTGGTTTTGAAACGTGATGTTAATTTAGTTCTTGTCGCTAG
Organism: Platygyra sinensis; assembly: GCA_019787425.1. Classification (NCBI taxonomy): domain Eukaryota; kingdom Metazoa; phylum Cnidaria; class Anthozoa; order Scleractinia; family Merulinidae; genus Platygyra; species Platygyra sinensis. Next base: position 88,904 of record JAHPZR010001639.1, read on the forward strand.
AACTTACTACCCGAAGATATTATCAATTAGTTGTCACTTTCAAACAAAGTCTTACTTACTTATTTAATCTACCGCGGTTGACCAGCCCTCAGCGGCTATGTCCGTTAGGGAAATAGTCATAACCGCTAGGTTTTGCGTACGTGTTCTTTGATTAGGTATTACCACGAGGTTTTCCTCGGTTAGATCAGTTCTAGTGTAGACTTCACTGCGTCAACTTCTACTCGGCATTGGGCCATAGATTTCTCTCTACACTCGTGGTTGTCTATTCTATCAAGTCTCAGTGCGTGTGCAAACCAAAGTGAGTAACCTATTTCTTTGTTTTCAGTTAAGGATAGTTTTAGTTTTCTGTTTGTTTTTCGCTTCAGTTTAGTGTAGTCCTTTATCGCACTTTAAGTCGGTCAGTCGTCTTTATATTCGACCTTTTTATACACTTTTATCGCTAGGTTAAGCTTTTATCTTGACAGTTCTTCTCGTCACTATTTATGTCCAAGTCTAGTCTCGTATAGCATTACTCTTTTCTTAGAGTTTTCGTGCTAGTTTACCGCAGTATTACGTTTCCGAGATGCTACAAATTTATAGCAATTCGTTAGTTTCGTCATATATATTGTTTTATCTTCTGTGCCAAGATGCCCTAGTTAAGTTAGCTTCTATTTTCGTTATTGTATTTCAGTTCGAACCGGCATACGGCATCGGCATACGGTTTACACCATACGATTTACGTCTAAGCTTACAGCACGTGGTTTAATTCTATCTTCGTCTTGGCACGCAACTTATCTGTGGAACTTTGATCTCAATCAATAAACACTGTTGTGAATCCTAGTCGAGAATTCTTGCTGAGTTCGTTTTAACGCTACGCACTATTCAACCCATGTTATTCATTTGGATCTCTGGTTTACGATATTCTGTCCTTGTGAATGACATTTAGTTCGAATTTGCTGCACCGCGAAGGAATTCAAAGAATTCGCTGACTAATTTGGACGTCAATCACTACAACGCAGTTCATTCTCGTGTTATCTGCAATTTGTCTGTCAGTACCGACCTACGATTGTCGTTTACTTATCTACCGCAATTAATCGGATTTATCAAGGATTAACACTCCACAAATGGCTTCCGCAAAACCGCAATCACCGGAAGATCTAAAGGCCGCCCGCAGTTCTGCAAAAACAAACGTGACGAGAAAGGTCAATAGACTTAACGAGTTACTGTCCGCACGCGAATCCGCCGACGCCATTCAAAGAGTCCAGACTGAGCTAAACGAGGTTCTGGAGGAGTTTAAAATTGCTCACGAAGCTTATCATAGCCAAATTAAGACCGAAAGAGAACGACAAGAATCGGAAAAATATTACGACTCGCTCGTAGAACTAGCGTCGGAACTAGAGAGAGAAATCTCTTCATGGATCATGCAACCGGACGCTCAAAGGCTGTTGACAGCTCAAAGTGCTTATGTCGTCCCCGACGATTCTGTGAGTAACGCCGGGTCGCGTGACTCATTCCGCACGAGATCTGTTATTGGTTCTTGCACAAGCAGTACCGCTAGTGCAAGGGCGAGGTCCGCCGCAAAAAGGGCAGCATTAGAGGCGAAGGCAGCCACCCTTCAAAAACTGCACGACCTCGAAATCGAAGAACTAAGGATCAAGCAAAGAAAAGCGGAAATCCAACTGCAGGCCGACATCGCAGAGGCTGAGGCTGAGAGACACGTGTTTGAGGAAGCAGAAGCCGAAGAAAACCGAGTGCGTGAGTTGTTTCATCAGGCCGAAGCTACGCCGGTCAGCGTAACGCTAAACCCAGTAAAGTCTGCGTCTACGCCGATGGAAGGAGGACTCCCAAGCAATGCCACTGACGAGCCAGCTATCAATCGTCCAGGCAAGCAGCCCTATGAGCCAAACGAAACTCCGCAGTCATCTAAGTATCCCCTAAACCCCGAAGCACCTGAGTATCGCCATACACCGATACCGAATCAAGGAAGCTCGCCATATGACATCAAGATCGGTAGCCATCAAGATGCCTCATTCGTTCGTCTAATGGAGACACAAGATCGGCATAACGAAGCCCTAATGCAGCTTGTACGTCATCAGCAGCAAAGTACAGCAGCACTGACTCTTCCGCAACCGAGTATGCAAGTTTTCAGCGGTGATCCCATCGATTATTGCGACTTCATACACGCGTTTGAACACCTCGTGGAGCAGAAGACCACAAGCTCAAGCTCTCGCCTGTACTACCTAGTGCAGTATACTTCTGGCCCCGCCCAAGAGCTAATGAGGAGTTGTCTTTCCATGCGAGAAGGCGAAGGCTACGTGGAAGCGAGAAGGCTGCTGAAGGAAAGATACGGTCAAAGCTACAAGATCGCTGCCGCCCACGTTAAACGTCTGATTGAGGGGCCACCGATTAAACCCGAGGACGGAACGGCGCTTGAGCAGTTTTCTATCCAGCTTTCAAGCTGCGTCAATACGTTGAAGGAAATCGGTTACGTCAATAAGCTGGATAACCCTGACAACCTCAAGAAGATAATCGATCGGCTTCCATTTGGAATTAGATTGAAGTGGCGTGATGCTGTCGACCGCATCATAGAAAAGGAAAACCGAGATGTCACCGTCAAAGATATTATGGACTTTGTGGCAGCTAAGGCAAGAGCTGCGACCCATCCCATTTTCGGCAAGGTGGTAAACGAAAACAAGGGCAAGCAAGTTAACGGCAAATCGTCAAGAAAAACGCCACGAGGAGGAGGCTTCTCAACTCAAAGCACACCGCCGCCACCTAAAACTTCAAAGGAAAAACCCAAGTGTCCTTCATGTTCTTCTAACCACTGGCTTTCACGCTGCCAGAAGTTTCGCAAACAGTCTCTCCAGGAAAGACAAGTGTTCGTGGACGACAATAAACTCTGCAGTAACTGCCTAACACCTGGTCACTTCGTGCGTGACTGCCCAAAGGAAAGCTTCTGCAGGATACAAGGATGTATCGGTAAACACTCTACCTTCCTGCATCCAAGAAGCAATGCAAACGCCTCAACCGCTTCAACCGTGACCGAAAGCTCAATTGGGAGCCAAGGCAAAAGCGTGGAGCCACCTCCCGTCAATTCCAACGCTGCCAACAATGCCTACATCAAGTCCAGTTACTCCACGTCAAGTCATTCAGTAACCGGGCTTGCGATTCTTCCAGTCCGGGTCAAGGCGAAGGGTCATGGTAAGACGGTGGAAACGTATGCATTCCTGGACTCCGGTTCAAATACGTCGTTTTGTACCGAAAGCCTATTGGAAAAGCTGAACTTCAAAGGGACTAAGACGAAACTCTCACTAACAACCTTACAAGGTGAAAACGAGCCCATTGAATGCTCCCTAGTCAGTTTGGAAGCCTCCGATCTAAGCGAGGACAACACAGTGCAGCTCCCACAGGTCTACTCTAGGCCAAGCTTGCCTATCCTCCCTGAAGCTATCGCTCGACAAGAAGATGTTGACCGCTGGCCATACTTGAAAGGGGTCAATATCTCTCACATAGATGCTGATATCGGTCTTCTAATCGGCAGCGACGTACCGGAGGTTCTACAACCCATGGAAGTAAGACCAAGCGAGAACGGAGGTCCCTTCGCCACTCGTACAGTGTTAGGCTGGGTACTAAATGGCCCGTTGGGCAGAGCAGCCATGACTCAAGTGTCCACTGCGAACTTTATTCAAGGAAGCAAGACCCTTGACGAACAATTTCATGAGTTCTGCAATCTAGAATTCAGCGACTCCTCCTATGAATCAAAAACGTCTATGTCGCTCAACGACCGGAAGGCACTGAATGTTATGGAAGAAACCGTCAAACTAGAAAACGGCCACTACGAAATGGCTTTACCCTGGAAGTTCTACCCGCCACGCCTGCAGAACAATAGGACATTAGCAGAGCGCCGACTCCTCCAGCTGAAAAAACGGCTGCTGAGGGAACCACTCGTCCACCAGAAATACAAAGAGTTTATGGACGATCTCCTTTCTAAAGACTACGCCAGGAAAGTGAACAGTCAGGACCCTGGCCCTCTAGGAACCCGCTGGTATCTTCCCCATCGTCCCGTTTTCAGCCCGCAGAAACCTGGTAAAGTTAGAGTTGTCTTCGATTGTTCAGCCAAGCATTATGGCACCTCATTGAACGACCAGCTCTTACAGGGGCCGGACCTGACTAACTCTCTCGTCGGTGTACTCTCCAGATTCAGAGAAGATAAAGTAGCCCTAATGTCTGATGTGGAAGCAATGTTCCACCAGGTACGCGTCCGGCCAAGTGACTGCGAGGCTCTGAGTTTCCTGTGGTGGCCAGACGGAAATCTCGACACTCAACCAGAAGAATACCAGATGAGGGTCCATCTGTTTGGAGGCGCGTCTTCCCCAAGTTGCGCAAACTTCGCACTGAAGAGAACTGCGGAAGACAACAAAGACGATTTTGACCCCCAAACCACTGAAACTGTGAAACGTAATTTCTACGTCGATGACTGTCTCAAGTCAGTTGGATCAGAGGATAACGCCATTCGCCTCGCAAGACAACTGCGCGAGCTCTTGGCACGAGGTGGATTCAAGCTCACGAAATGGCTGTCTAATTCAAAAAAGGTCATCGAGTCCTTGCCAGAGTCAGAACGAGCAGCTCAAGTCAAAACCCTCGACTTCGACAAGTTACCAGTGGAGCGAGCTCTTGGTGTACAATGGAACATAGCCTCTGATCAGTTTGGTTTTAGTATCGTCATTAAAGATAGGCCTGCCACAAGAAGAGGTCTACTGTCTATAATCAGCTCAGTATACGATCCCCTGGGGTTCGCCGCGCCATTTATTCTCAATGCAAAACTGATCCTGCAAGACCTTTGTCGTGACAAGTATGGCTGGGATGACAAGATTCCAGATGAATTTCTACACCGCTGGCAAGCATGGCTGCAGGAGCTACCCAAACTAGAGCAAGTTACAATCGACCGATGCTTCAAGCCGTCAGACCTCAGTGAGATCACGTCGTGCCAGCTTCACCACTTCTCCGATGCGTCACAGCAGGGTTATGGAGCCGTCACATACCTCAGAATCACAGGTCACGATGGAAGTGTCAAGTGTTCGTTTGTCATGGGAAAATCGAGACTTGCTCCAATCAAACCAGTTACAATTCCCCGGCTGGAATTATCAGCAGCTGTCGTGGCAACCAGACTAGAGAAAATATCTCGAGGGGAGTTAAGTCTACCGATCAATGAATCATTCTTCTGGACTGACAGCACCTGCGTCTTGCGTTACCTAGAAAATCAAGACAGGCGCTTTCAAACTTTCGTTGCCAATCGGGTCGCAACGATACACGACGCGTCTTCTCCCTCTCAGTGGAGATATGTAAACACACAATTCAATCCAGCGGACGACGCATCAAGAGGCGTGCCAGCGGAATCCCTCCAACGCTGGATACATGGCCCAGAGTTCCTAAGTCAGCCAACCGAGACATGGCCCCAACGACCAGTTGACATGAATGCTACCATTCCTGCTGATGACCCAGAAGTCAAGAAAGACTCGGTGGTGTACACGAGCGACGCTTCTACTCAAGATCCCGTTTCAGAAATTATTGAACGGTTTTCATCCTGGACTCATCTCAAGAAAATAGTAGCGTGGATACTCCGTTACAAGTCAACCCTCTACCATCTGAGCAAGGAACGGAGGAGAGGAGTAACGAGTCAAATTCAGTCAACCGGCACAACCACGCCCATCTCCATAGCAGAACTGAACAATGCTGAGCTTGAAATCCTCAAACACGTCCAGAAGAGATGTTTCAAGGAGGAACTTGCCCGTCTTAAGCAAGCGGACAACCAGGCAACTTCAAGCAGACAGAACGCCTTGAAGAAATCCAGCAACATTTTCAAGCTCGACCCAATCCTAAGTCAAGGTCTCATACGAGTCGGTGGTCGTTTGCAACGAGCGCCAATCAACACCAGTGCAATTCATCCAGTTATCCTGCCAAAGAAACATCACGTGGTCAAGCTCCTTACCCAATATTACCACCACGTCGCTGGACATTCGGGCCTTGAATATACTTTATCGCTCACTAGGCAGAGATACTGGATAATAAACGGACGATCCGCCGTGCGAAAAATTCTCAACGAATGCTTCAGCTGCCGTAAACGCCAGGCGCCTGCAGCTCAACAAAAGATGGCGAGTCTTCCCGAAGATCGAGTAACGCCTTCGAAACCGCCGTTTACCTACACAGGTGTAGACTGCTTCGGGCCATTCCAAGTGCGACGCGGAAGGACAAGGGTCAAACGGTATGGTGTAATATTCACATGTCTCACCCTACGTGCAGTCCACATAGAGACAGCATCCTCATTAGACACAGAGTCCTTTATCAGCGCCTTGCGCAGATTCATCGCAAGGAGAGGTCAGCCTGAAGAGATCCGATCCGATAACGGTGGGAACTTCGTGAGGGGAGAACGTGAGCTGCGCGAAGCAATCAACGAATGGAATCAATCGCAGATTCACGACTTTCTCCTCCAACGGGATATCAAGTGGACCTTCAACCCGCCAGCCGGCTCTCACCATGGTGGAGTATGGGAGAGGTGTATACGGACGGTGCGCAAGGTCATGAACGCCCTGATGAAGGAGCAAGTGCTAGACGATGAGGGCCTCAACACCCTGTTGTGTGAGGTAGAGGCCATAATCAACGGAAGACCTATCACAAAATTGTCAGACGATCCACGTGACTTAGAACCTCTGACACCCAACCACCTGCTGCTGCTGCGCTCTGGACCTGTTGTTCCACCTGGAAACTTTACCAGTCGTGACAACTACTACAATCGGAGATGGCGTCAAGTGCAGTATCTAGCGGACTTATTCTGGCGGCGATGGGTCAGAGAATACCTCCCGTCACTACAGCAACGGCAGAAATGGCACAAGCAGCGGAGGAACTTTGCAGCAGACGACATCGTGCTGGTCCTTGACGATAACAAGCCCCGTAATTCCTGGCCACTCGGTCGGATCCTGGAAGTGTATACCAATCGCAAGGATGGGTTGGTTCGTTCCGTCAAGTTAAAGACCAGTACATCGGAACTCGTGCGACCCATAGACAAAATTGTGCTACTGGAGGCAGCCGCTGTTTGAAGCAATCAAGGATCTTAAGAACACTGACAGAACTCTGTTGAACAATATGATATAATCCACATGTATCAATTGATATTAGTAATAGTACTATAATTTAGTCAGCCTCATGTTTCAAACCCTTTTTTCTATCTCCTTGTAAAGGCTATCTGCAGTACCGCCTTTAAGGGGCCGGAATGTTGGTTTTGAAACGTGATGTTAATTTAGTTCTTGTCGCTAGAACTTACTACCCGAAGATATTATCAATTAGTTGTCACTTTCAAACAAAGTCTTACTTACTTATTTAATCTACCGCGGTTGACCAGCCCTCAGCGGCTATGTCCGTTAGGGAAATAGTCATAACCGCTAGGTTTTGCGTACGTGTTCTTTGATTAGGTATTACCACGAGGTTTTCCTCGGTTAGATCAGTTCTAGTGTAGACTTCACTGCGTCAACTTCTACTCGGCATTGGGCCATAGATTTCTCTCTACACTCGTGGTTGTCTATTCTATCAAGTTCAGTGCGTGTGCAAACCAAAGTGAGTAACCTATTTCTTTGTTTTCAGTTAAGGATAGTTTTAGTTTTCTGTTTGTTTTTCGCTTCAGTTTAGTGTAGTCCTTTATCGCACTTTAAGTCGGTCAGTCGTCTTTATATTCGACCTTTTTATACACTTTTATCGCTAGGTTAAGCTTTTATCTTGACAGTTCTTCTCGTCACTATTTATGTCCAAGTCTAGTCTCGTATAGCATTACTCTTTTCTTAGAGTTTTCGTGCTAGTTTACCGCAGTATTACGTTTCCGAGATGCTACAAATTTATAGCAATTCGTTAGTTTCGTCATATATATTGTTTTATCTTCTGTGCCAAGATGCCCTAGTTAAGTTAGCTTCTATTTTCGTTATTGTATTTCAGTTCGAACCGGCATACGGCATCGGCATACGGTTTACACCATACGATTTACGTCTAAGCTTACAGCACGTGGTTTAATTCTATCTTCGTCTTGGCACGCAACTTATCTGTGGAACTTTGATCTCAATCAATAAACACTGTTGTGAATCCTAGTCGAGAATTCTTGCTGAGTTCGTTTTAACGCTACGCACTATTCAACCCATGTTATTCATTTGGATCTCTGGTTTACGATATTCTGTCCTTGTGAATGACATTCCTTAGTTCCCCGGTGAGGCTTACCTCGAGACACCCCCTCCTCCTCCCCCAGAGTCTGTACGGACGGCGTTAGATCGCTCGTACGCTGACGTCATAACCAAATTTTCTCGGCTTGATGAGTTACCAATTTTTCTTAAGTATGGTGCTTCGCTGAAGCTCCGCTATTAGTGATAATTAATTGGGCATCAAGACAGGGGTGGTACATGATGAAAAATCAAAATCCTTCATATTTCATCAAAAGATCATATATCACCCATGCTAACTCTAGAAACGTGTGGTGTGATTTTATTTCCCTTGAATTATTTATTTGCAATAAGAATTACAGGTAAAAGCAAACAACATTTTGACTGCTGTTCAGTCATTCTCAAGTTTAATGTTGAGGGTAAAAAATTAACAAACTTGTATAGATAGAGGGAGAGAGAATGAAGTAACATATGTGTTAATAGATATTAAGGGGGTGTTAAAAACAAGAACAGCATGCATATCACCATTCTAATCAATTAGAAACTTAAGCACAATTGAGTTGGATTGTACTTTGAGTGGTTAAAACATCGATCATTTCTACCCATAATTTTACCATGAATCGTTTTAAAAAACCCTCACTGATAATATTTTTTTAAGCTACCAAGGAATTCAAACATGCATGACCCATAAATATCATGATACCTGATTTCACATGGAAATTTCAAACAGTTGATAAAATTTACATTCACAGATTGAATAAAAGTTTAACAGAAAAATATACAAACAACCACCAGTGATACAAAATTAATAAATCAAACAATGGAAGAGCATATTTTGATCAGCACCTCAATAGGTTGCAACAACAGTTTCAACCTACCTTTTCACCAGAGTTTTTAATCTTTTACCTCATTAGCTTAGTGCTTTGTAATCTTTTATCTCATTAGCTTTTGATTTTTTAATCTTTATTTTCGTGTGAAGCGCATATGATCATGTATATGGAATTTGCGCTATATAAATTTCAATTATTATTATTATCATTATCATTGTAACGGGGCGGACGCTGACATCAATCGATTCTTTCGGTCTTTGAATTTCTTAACAGTGCCCCATCGGAGAATGTTTTATAAATAACGGAACCTTCAAGCATCTATCTTTCTCAATGGGTTTATTGGACTTGAAAGCTCGTAAAAACTGAAATACAAGGAGCAGAATAGAGCTATTACTATAAATCTACGCTAATCGAAATGTTTTAACTCGAGCACGCGGGGCGTGCATATACATAAATCTCAACAACACAAATATCCTTAAGCGTAACAAATCTGCCTTCGATTAAGTGGTATACATTTCGGGCTCTAGATTAAAAGAACAAACAACGTAACATATCTCTTTCTCCGTTCTATTACAATGATATATTCGACGATCCTTCGATCAATCCCTTCTCAACATGCGCTTCTAACTTACACGTGTGTCGAATGAAAGGTAAAGCCGACAACTAATCGGTATGTCACATAAAACAAAGAGGTATATTGACGGTCACGCAATCACAACAATGAACGGTATTCGTTACAATCATTATCAATATTATTATTGTTATTATTATCATCCTGTGTCAGCAGGACACACAACAACATGCAATATATTATGCACAGATGTTTTTCCATGACTTTGAAAAAGGAAACAAAATGGTGTCCCTAGTGCAAAGGTTGCCCTATCTGTTTGTAAACAGAGCCTTAAATTTCATTTATCCATTTTTGGCAATGCGTAGCAAAAACCTATTGAGTGACTGATGTCGTGCGACAGACAAATTTAGTCTACCATGATGTCTGCAGTTTTTATAACTTTCATCACAAACATCGAGAACAGAACATAAGTGTGCCAACCATCACAAAAGTGGGTTGAGTTTAAAATCTCCTATAAGGTTTTAGTTATCGAATATGTGAGATCAGGAAATCACTACACGAGAAATGGAAATCCCCACATATTAGAGTAAAAGCTGTCATATGAGATCATAAATTGCCTGTCGACATAGAAAAAGA